>JANJGK010005786.1:0-2500 GCA_039081455.1 Macrobrachium rosenbergii
GAAGGCTAACAACTTCTAGGACCATCTCCCAAGTAGAAAAGGCATATGGTGTGGTGTCTGCCAACTTTTGCCAAGGAGTCGAACTTGGGACTTCTCACTTCGTAGGCAAGAATGCTACCAATCACACAACGAGAAAGTCAGCTGTGTGTACACAAACACACATGCACATATATATATATATATATATATATATATATATATATATATATATATATATATATATATATATATATATATATATGTGTGTGTGTGTGTGTGTGTGTATGTATATATATTATGTATATATATATTATATATAATATAGTATATATATGGGTATGTCTTTGTTTGCTGCCTTGTGGTTTGACCGATAGGTTTTTCGTCTACCAAGTGAGAAAACCCAGGCTCGATTCCTGGGCAAAAGTGGCCAATGGGGCAAGCTCCATTCAAAATTTACTGCTTGAGAGAGAGAGAGAGAGAGAGAGAGAGAGAGAGAGAGAGAGAGAGAGAGAGAGAGAGAGAGAGAGAGAGAGAGAGAGATTTAAATAGTGTCGCGACAAACATTTGATGGTCAAAGTCTGTGATAATTATCAACTTAAATCTTGAATTACAAATTATTATTATTATTATTATTATTATTATTATTATTATTATTATTATTATTATTATTATTATTATTATTATTCAGAAAATGAACCCTGTTCAAGCTTTCACAGAATACGGTGTTTATTCGATGAAGGTAACAGAGGGTAATGGGAGATACAGAAAGAGGAGATCAGTAATACGAAAAACAGATAAATCAACAAACTAATAAATAATAAAAGCAACTGGATGGAAGAGGCAGAGGTGAGTGCCGTTGTAGAGGCGAACGTGTTTAGATTCCAGGGACCAAGAGTTAACTCTTCACAAACGTCATTTGAGAAGTGTAGGAGACTAATCTTTGCGATTCTGAAACCATCCTGTTTCAAATACATCTTTCACAAGTCTAAAACAGTGCTCATTCCATGCCTTTCCTCTCTCTCTCTCTCTCTCTCTCTCTCTCTCTCTCTCTCTCTCTCTCTCTCTCTCTCTCTCATTCAACTGTTTCCTTTAACACTACTGCCATAATATAAACTGATCTTGTTTCACCATTGTCTTTATATGTCTAAGCCTGTTTTTTACTCATTTATTTATATATATTTATTATTTATATTTGCTCATTTTTCTGGCGTATTCTGCAAATTAAGATTCCGTATTTACATGATTCTGTGATACTAATAGAATCCCTTCGATGATAGATTCAAGTTTATTAATATAAATAAATATATTATATATATAAAGACAAAATCCACGAAGGAAAGAGAAACAATGGAGTGCTGCAAGGCCTTTCGACTTACAGTCCTTTAGCAGTCGAAAGGCCTGGCAGCTCTCCATTGTTTCTCTCTCTCTTTCGTGGATTTTTTCTTTATTTATATTCATCACGTTCCATATTTTCGTGATATATATACATTATATATATATATATATAAATATATATATATATATATATATATATATATATATATATATATATATATATATATATATATATATATATTTATATATATATATATCAGCGGTCAGGTCGAATGACGGGAGACTATGTTTGTAATGTTATTTGTAATATAAAGGATGAATTTTTTCTATGTTACGCCCCTGTGTTTCATTGTCCTGGTAAGGTTCTTTTTCTTTAATTGGGAAATGGTTTCTTTTTTCTATTGAAAAATGGCTAAGTCTTTGAGCGCTGGAATATCGAATCTAGGTAGTAAAGTCACATGAAAAAAGTCACATTAATCTTTCCTAGACAGTGACTTTAATACCGGCCACTCTAAATTAATGTGACTTTTTTTTCATACTCAAAATTGTGAATTTTGTTCCAGTGACTTTATTACCGGCCACTATAAATCAATGTGACTTTTTTTGCTAGTCAAAATTGTGACTTTTGTTCCAGTGACTTTATTACCGACCACTATAAATCAATGTGACTTTTTTTTCATACTCAAAATTGTGAATTTTGTTCCAGGGACTTTATTACCGACCACTATAAATCAATGTGACTTTTTTTCATACTCAAAATTGTGAATTTTGTTCCAGGGACTTTATTACCGACCACTATAAATCAATGTGACTTTTTTTTCATACTCAAAATTTGTGAATTTTGTTCCAGGGACTTTATTACCGACCACTATAAATTAATGTGACTTTTTTTTCATACTCAAAATTGTGAATTTTGTTCCAGGGACTTTATTACCGGCCACTATAAATCAATGTGACTTTTTTTTTCATACTCAAAATTGTGAATTTTGTTCCAGGGACTTTATTACCGACCACTATAAATTAATGTGACTTTTTTTTCATACTCAAAATTGTGAATTTTGTTCCAGGGACTTTATTACCGGCCACTATAAATCAATGTGACTTTTTTTCATACTCAAAATTGTGAATTTTGTTCCAGGGACTTTATTACCGGCCACTATAAATTAATGTGACTTTTTTTTCATAC
>JANJGK010005786.1:10000-12500 GCA_039081455.1 Macrobrachium rosenbergii
ATAAATTATTAAATAAATATAAATAAATAAATTAATTAATAAAAATAAATAAATAAATAAATAAAAATAATTAAATAAATAAACAAATATTAATGAATAAATAAATAAATAAATAAAAATAAATAAATATATAAAAATAAATGAATAAAAATTAAAATAAATAAAAATAATAAAAAGTACATAAAGCTAAATAAAAATAAATAAATGATTAAAAATAAAAAAATAAATAAAAAATAAAAATTAAATAAATAAATAAATATAAAAATAAATAAATAACAAAAAAATATAAATAAATTAACATAAATAAGTAAATAAATAAATAAATAAATAAAATAAATAAATTAGAAAATAAATAAAAATAAAAATAAATAAAAAATAAAAATAAATACATAAAATAAAAAAAATAAATATATAAAAATAAAAATAAATAACAAAAAAATAAATAAATAAATAAAAAAATCAATAACAAAAATAAAAATAAATAAAAAATAAAAATAGATAAATGTAAATAAATAAGTAAATAAATGAAAATAAATAAATAATGAATGAAAATAAAATAAATAAATGAAAATAAATAAATAAATAAATAAATAAATGAAAATAAATGAATAAATACATGAAAATAAACAAATAAATAAATGAAAATAAATAAATAATTAAATGAAAATAAATAAATAAATTAAAATCAATATATAAATACATGAAAATAAATAAGTAAATGAAAATAAATAAGAAAATGAAAATAGATAAATAAATGAAAATAAATCCATGAAAATAAATAAATACATGAAAATAAATATAAATCAGTAATAATCAATAAACCAATAATAATCAATAAATCAATAATAATCAATAAATTAATAAATAAATAAATAAATAAATAAATAAATAAATAAATATATAAGAATAAATAAATAAATAAAATAATAAATAAGACAATTAACTAAATAAAAAAAATAATAAATAAATAACAATAAATAAAATAAAAAACAAATGAATAAAGATAAAAATAAAAATATATAAATAACTAATAAAAAATAAATAATAAAAAATAAATGAAAAAAATAAATAAATAAGTAAAAATCAGTAAATAAGAATAAAAGAATAAATAACTAAATAAACAAAAAAAAATAAATAAAAAAATAATAAATGTAAATAAATAAAAATATTAAATAAATAAATAAATAAAACTAAAAATAAATAAATATCTAAATATAAATAAATAACTACATATAAATAAATAACAATTAATAAATAAAAAAGTAAATAAATAAAAAAATAAAAATAAATATATAAATAAAATTAAAAAAATAAAAATAAATAAATTAAATAAATAAATAAATAAATAAAATGAATAAAATAAATGAATTAATAAAAAATAACTAAATTGATATAAATAAAAAATAAATAATAATAAAAATAAATAAATAAATAAATAAAAACAAATAAGAATAAATAAAATCATTAAATAAGAAATAAACAATTAAAAAATAAATAAAAATAAATAAAAAAATAAAATAAAAATAAATAAATAAATAAACAAATAAAAATAAATAAATAAATAAAAATAAATGATTAAAAAAATAAATAAATAAAAATAAATAAATAAAAATAAATAAATAAACAGATAAAAAATAATTAAATATAAATGAAAATAAATAAATAGATGAAAATATATAAATAAATAAATAAATAAATAAACAAAAATAAAAGTAAATAATTAAAAATAAGTAAATAAAAAATTAAAACAAACAAATAAAAATAAAATAAATAAAAATTAATAAAAAATAAAAAAATAAAAAATAAATAAAGTAAATAAATAGAAATAAATAGATAAGAATGAATAATTAAGAATTAATAAATAAGTAAAAATAAATAAAAATAAATAAAAAATAAAAATAAATAAATAAAAATTAATGAATAAATAACTAGATTGAAAATAAATAAATAAATAAATGAAAATAAATAACTGAAAATTTATGAATAAAATTAAATAAATAAAAAAAAAAATAAATGAAAATATATAAATAAAACTAAATAAATAAATTAATAAATAAATTACTAAAAATGGATAAATAAAAATAAATAAATATAGATTAATAAATAAAAATAAATAAATAAAAAATACATAAGATAAATAAAATAAATAAAAAATGAATAAATAAACAAATAAACAAATAAGTAAGTAAAGAAATAAATATATAAACAAATACACAAATAAACAAACAAACAAACAAATGAACAAAAAATAAATAAATAAATAAATAAATAAGAAAAAAATACGATAAAAATAAATAAATAAAATAAAAAATAGACAAAAAATAATTAAAAATAAAATAAATGAATAAATAAAAATAAATAAGTAAAAAAAATAAAATCAATAAAAGCACTAAATACATAGATAAATAAAAATAAATAACTAAAAATAAAAATTAAATAATAAATAAATAAATAAAAATAAAAACAATAATATATAAATAAAAAAAAATAAATAAAAAAT
>JANJGK010005786.1:22500-25000 GCA_039081455.1 Macrobrachium rosenbergii
AAAAATATATAAAAAATAAATAAATAAATAAATAACCTTATAAATACAAATAAAAATAAAATAAATAAATTAATAACTAAATAAATACAAATAAAAATAAAAAGAAATAAATAAATGAATAAAAATAAATGAATAAAAATTAATAAATAAATAAACGAATAAAAAAATAAATAAATAAAAAATATAAATAAATAAAAGGAAATAAAAAAAAATAAATAAGAAAAAATTAGTAAAAATCGATAAATAAAAATAAATAAAAATAAATAAATAAAATTAAATAAAGTAATAAATAAATAAAAATAATTAAATTAATAAAATAAATAAATAAAAATCAATAAATAAATAAAAATAAAAATAAAAATAAAATAAAAAAATAAATGAAAATAAATAAATAAAAATAAATTACTAAATAAATAAAAGTAAATAGATACAAAAAACTAAAGTAAAAAAAATAAATAGATAATAAATAAATAAATAAAAAACAAACAAATAAAAAAATATTTATAATTAAATAAATTAAAATAATTAAAAACCAATAAATAAATTGGTAAATAAAAATAAATAAATTAAAATAAATTAATAAACGTATATTATTAAATAGAAATTAATAAAATTAAATAAATAAAAACAATTAAATAAAAATAAATAAAAATATATAAATAAAAATAAATAAATAAATAATGAAATAAATAAACAAATAAATAAACGAATAAACAAATAAAGTAAATAAATAATTAAAATAATAAAAATAAGTGAAATAAATAAATAAAAATAAATAAATAAAAAACTAAAAATAGAAATAAATAAATAAATGTAATTAAATAAAATAAATAAATAAATAAATAAAATAAATAAAAATAAAACAATTAAATAAAATAAATAAATATATAAATAAAAATACATAAAAATCAAAATAAATAAATAAATAAATAAATAAATAAATAAATAGATAAATAAATAAAAATAAATAAATTAAAATAAATAAATAAATAAATAAATAAATAAAAATAAGTAAATAAAATAAAAATAAATTATTAAATAAAAATAGATAAATAAAAAAATTTAAAATGAATAAATAAAAATAAATAAATAAATAAAAATAAGTACATAAAATAAAAATAAATAAAAATAAATAAATGAAAAAATTAAATATAAATGTATAAATAAATTAAAATAAATAAAAAATAAATAAATGAAAAAATATAAAAAATTTAAAAAATAAAATAATTAAATAAATACAAATAAATAAATGAATAAATAAATACAAAAAAATTTAAAAAAATAAATAAATAAATAAAAATGAATAAATAAAAATAAACAAATAAATAAAAATAGAAATAAAAATAAATAAATAACTAAAAATAAAAATAAATAAATAAAAATTAAATAAATAATAAATAAAATAAATATATAAAAATAAATAAAAATAAATGAAAAAATTAACAAAAATAAAATAAATAAATAAATAAACAAATAAATAAAAATAAATAACACTCCCCAAAAAATAATTAAATAAATATAAATAAAGAAATAAATAAAAATAAAAACTAAATAAAAATAAATAAATAAAAATAAATGAATAAATAAATAAAAGTAAAAAAATAAATAAAAAATGAATAAAAAACAAAACTAAATAAAAATAAAAATAAATATAGAAGAATAAATAAATAACAATAAACAATAAAAATAAATAAATAAATAAAAATAAATAAATAAATAAAAATAAAAACAAATAAAAATAAATAAATATAAAAATATAAATGAATAAAATAAGTCAATGAATAAAAATAAATAAATAAAAGTAAACAAATAAAAAATAAATAGATAAATAAAAATAAATGATAAATAAAAATTATTAAATAAATGAATAAAAATAAATAAATAAAAAATGTAAATAAAAATAAATAAACAAAAAATAATTAAATAAAATATAAATTAAAAGAAAAAAATAAAAAAAATATTAACTAAATGCATAAAAATAAATAAAAACAATCAAATAAAAATAAATAAAAATAAATTAAAAAAATAAATGAATAAAAATAAATAAATAAATAAATAAATAAAAACAAATAAGTAAATAAATAAAAAATAAATAAATAAACAAACATAAAAATAAACAAATAAAAAAAAATTAACAAAAATAAAAATGAAAATAAATAAATAGATAAATAAATAAAAATTAATAAATTAAACATTTAAATAAATAAATAAAAATAAGTAGATAAAAATAAATAAATAAAAGTAAATAAATAAATATAAATAAATAAAAATAAAAAAATAAATAAAAAATAAATAAACAATTGAAAATAAATAAATAAAAAATAAATAAAAAAATTAATAAATAAATAAAATAAATAAATAAATGACAATAAATAAATTAATAAAAATCAATAAATAAATAAATAAATAAATAAATAAATAAACAAAGTAAATACAAATATAAAAATAAATAAAAAAATAAATTAACAAATCAGTAAAAATAAAAAAAAATAAGGAAATA
>JANJGK010005786.1:30000-35000 GCA_039081455.1 Macrobrachium rosenbergii
AAATAAATAAATATCACTAAGTACATAAAGAAAAATAATTAAATTAATAAAAATAAATAAATAAATAAAAATAAATAAGAATGAATAAATAAATATAAATAAATAAAAATCAAATAAAAATGAATATTTAAAAATAAATAAAATTAAAAAAATAAAAATGAATAAATAAAAAATAAATAAAAATAATTTAAAAAATAGATATAAAAATAAATGAATAAAAATAAATAAAAACCTATAAATACATAAATAAATAAATTAACCAAAAATAAATAAACAAAAATAAATCAATAAAAATAAATAATAAATAAAAATTAATAAACAAAATTAAATAAATAAAAAATAAATTAAAATAAATAAAAATAAATTAAAAAATAAAAAATAAATAAAAATAAATAAATGAAAAAATAAATACATAAATTAAAATAAGTAAAAAAAGGAATAAATAAGTAAAAAATACTAAAAATAAAAATAATAAATAAAAAATATAAATAAAGATAAATAAATAAATAAAGAACAAAAATAAAAATAAATTATAATAAATATATAAAAATAAATAAATAAAAAAATAAATAACAAAATAAATTAATTAAAATAAATAAATTAAAATAAATAGATAAATAAATGGAAATAAGTAAATAAATAAAAATAAATAGATTAGTAAAAATTAAATAAAAAAATAAATTAAAATAAATAAATAAAAAAATAAATGAAAATAAATAAATAAAAATAAATAAAAATGAATAAAATAAATAAAAATACATAAACATAAATAAAAATGAATAAAAATAAATAAAAATACATAAACAAATAAAAATCCATAAAAAATAAAAAAAATAAATAAATAAAATAAAAAAAGATAAATAAATAAATAAAATAAATTAATAAATATAAAAAATAAATAAATAAGAAAAATAAATATAAAAATAAAAATAAATTAGTAACTAAATATTAAAAATAAGTAAATAAAAAAATTAATAAAAGTAAATAAATATAAATTAAATAAATAATATAAATGAATAAAATAAATTAATAAATAAAAATAATAAAAAATAAAAACCAATAAAAATCAATAAAAATACATAAATAAAATAAATGAATAAATGTATAAATAAATATAAAAAACTAAAAATAAACAAATAAATAAATAAATAAAAATAAATAAATAAATATAAACAAATAAATAAAAAAAATAAATAAATAACTAAAATAAAAAAATAAAATTAAATAAAAATAAAAGTAAATAAGAAAATAAACAAGAATAAATAAAAATAAATAAGTAAATATAAATAAATGAATAAATAAAAATAAAAATAAAAACTAAATAGAGAAAAACAAATAAATAAATTTATAAAAAGTACATAAATACAAAATAAAAAATAAATAAAAATAAATTAATAAATAAATAAATAAAAAATAAATAAAAATAAATATATAAATAAAAGTAAACAAATATAAATAAAAAATAAAAATAAATAAATAAATAATAAATAAAAAATTAAATAAATAAATGAATAAAAATTAGTAATAAAGAAATATATAAATAGTAGTAAATAAATAAAATGAATAAATAAATAATTTTAAAAATCAATAAAATAAAATGAATAACTCAATAAAAACCAAAAGAAAAAAAATAAATTAAAAAATTAAAAAATAAATTAAAGTAAATAGATAAGTAAATAAATAAAAATAAAATAATAAATAAATAAAAATAAAAATTAAATAAATAAAATTTAAGTAAATAGATAAAAAATGAAAAATAAATGAATAAAATAAATAAATAAAAATAAATAAATAAAAAATGAAAAATAAATTAAAATAATAATAAAAAACAAAGGATAAATAAATAAAAATAAATAAAAATAAAAAATAAAAATAAATAAATAAATAAGAATATATAAACAAATTTATAAATAAAAATAGTAAGTAATCAGAAATAAATAAGAATAAATAAGTAAAAAAATATAAATAAAAAAATAAACAAGTAAATAAAAATAAAAAAATAAATAAATAATTAAAAATAAATAAATAAAAAATAAAAAAAAATAAAAAAAATTAATAAATAAATAAAAATAAATAAAAATACAAAAATAAATAAATAAATAAATAAAAAATAAAAAAAATAAAAAATAAATAAAAAAATTAATAAATAAATAAAAATAAATAAAAATACATAAATAAATAAATAAATGAAAATACTTAAATAAAAATGAAAAATATAAAATAATAAATAAATGAATAAAAAATAAGGAAATAACAATAATAAAAATAAAAATAAATAAATATATAAATATAAATAAATAAATAAATAAATGAAAATAAATGAATGAAAATAAAAAATAAAGAAAAAAGAAAAATAAATAAAGAAATGAAAAAAATAAATAAATAAAAATAAGTAAAAAATAAATAAAAATAAATAAATAAAGAAAATAGATAAAATAAATAAATAAATAAAAATAAATAAATAAATAGATAAAAATAAAAAATCTATGAATTAAAATAAATAAATAAATAAAAAACGAAAAAAATAATTAAATAATAAAAAAATAATTAAAAGGAAATAAATAAATAAAAAATATATAAATAAATAGCAATAAATAAATAAAAATAAATAAATAAGTAAAAAACAAAAAAATTAAATAAAAACAAAAAAATAACCGAAAATAAATAAAAAATAAAAATATACAAATAAATAAAGCAAAAAAATAAAAATAAATAAATAGACAAATAACTAAAAAATTAAATAAATAAGAATGAATAAATAAAAATAAATAAATAAAACAAATAAATAAAATTAAATAAATAAATAAATAAATAAATATCACTATATACATAAATAAAGAAAAATAATTAAATTAATAAAAATAAATAAATAAATAAAAATAAATAGACAAAAAATAAAAACGTAAATAAAAATAAATAAAAATAAAATAAAAGAATAAATATATAAAAATAAATAAATAAATAAAAATAAATAAAGATAAAAAATAAACAAATAAATAAATAAATAAAAATAAATAAGAATGAATAAATAAATATATAGAAATAAAAATCAAATAAAAATAAATAATTAAAAATAAATAAAAATAAAAGTAAATAAAAATGAATAAATAAAAAATAAATAAAAATTATTAAAAAAATAAATATAAAAATAAATATAAATAAATAAATAAAAACCTATAAATACATAAATAAATAAATTAACCAAAAATAAATAAATAAACATAAATCAATAAAAATAAATAATATATAGAAATTAATAAATAAAAGTAAATAAATAAAAAATAAATAAAAATAAAAATAAATTAAAAAAATAAAAATAAATAAGTAAAAATAAATAAATAAAATAAATACATAAATAAACAAATTAAAATAAGTAAAAAAGGGAATAAATAAAAATAAATAACAAGAAGTAAATAAAAAAATACTAAAATAAAAATAATAAATAGAAAAGTAAATAAAGACAAATAAATAAATAAAAATGAACAAAAATAAAAATAAATTATAATAATAGATAAATAAAAATAAATAAATAAATAAATAAAATAAATTAATTAAAATAAATAAATAAATAAATGGAAATAAATAAATAAATAAAAATAAATAGATTAGTAAAAATAAATAAATAAAAAATAAATTAAAATAAATAAATAAAAGAAATAAATGAAAATAAATAAAAATGAGTAAAAATTAATAAAAATTAGATAAAAAATACATAAAAATAAAAAAAATTCATAAAAAATAAAAATAAATTAATAAATAAAATAAATAAAAATAAATACATAAATAAAATAAATAAATAACAAATAAATTAATAAATAATAAAAACAAATAAATAAATAAATAAAAAATAAATAAAAACAAATTAGTAACTAAATATTAAAAATAAATAAATAAAAAAATTAAGAAAAGTAAATAAATATAAATTAAATAAATAATATAAAAGAATAAAATAAATGAATAAATAAAAATAATAAAAACAAGTAAAAATCAATAAAAATCAATAAAAATAAATAAAATAAATGAATAAATGTATAAATAAAAATAAAAAATTAAAAATAAACAAATAAATAAATAAATAAAAATAAATAGGTAAATAAAAACAAATAAATAAAAAATAAATAAATAAATAAAATTAATAAATAAAATTAAATAAAAATAAAAATTAATAAGTAAATAAACAAGAATAAATAAATAAAAATAAACAAGTAAATATAAACAAATGAATAAATAAAAATAAAAAAAATAAATAGAGAAAAACAAATAAATAAATTTATAAAAAATACATAAATAAAAATAAAAAAAATAAAAATAAATGAATAAATAAATAAATAAAAAATAAATTAAAATAAATATATAAATAAAAGTAAACAAATATAAATAAAAAATGAAAATAAATAAATAAATAAAAAATAAAATAAATAAATGAATAAAAATTAATAATAAAAAAATATATAAATAGAAGTAAATAAATATATAAATAAAATAAATAAATAAAGAAATTTTACAAAACAATAAAATAAAATGAATAACTTAATAAAAACAAAAACAAATAAAAATAAATAAATAAAAAATTAAAAAATAAATAAGTAAATAAATAAAAATAAAAAATAAATAAATAAAAATAAAAATTAAATAAATAAAATTTAAATAAATAGATATAAAATAAAAAAAATAAGTGAATAAAATAATAAATAAATAAGTAAATAAAAATATAAAAAAATAAAAAAATAAATGAAAATAATTATAAAAAAACAAAAGGATAAATAAATAAAAATAAAAAATAAAAAAAAATAAAAACAGATAAAGAAATATATAATATATAAAAAAATTTATAAATAAAAATAGTAAATAACCACAAATAAATAAGTAAAAAAATATAAATAAAAAATAAACAAGTAAATAAAAATAAAAACAATAAATAAATAATTAAAAATAAATAAATGAAAAATAAATAAAAATAAATAAAATATAAAAAATAAATAAATAAAAATAAATAAAAA
>JANJGK010005786.1:40000-42825 GCA_039081455.1 Macrobrachium rosenbergii
GTGTAACAGGAGGAAAACCTCAGAGCAGTTGAAGCACTATTAAGAAATTGTTAGGTAAGGGTGGAAAGTAAGATGGAAGAAAGAGAATATGAACTGAGGTGCAGTAAAAGGAATTCGTAATTATAATACAATCCAAAATAATGCTTCAAAAACTACAACAGTCAGTGAGATACGAATTCTACTACTGAATAATTCTCCTACTTTGATATACTGTACTGTAGCATTTCATGAAACCATTTACAACAATGTTTCTTGTACATTTACTTACATATATAAGTGTTGATTAATGTGGGTTCTTTGAAATTTCCAAGTGGCTGATTACAAACTCCTATAGGCTACTTCCAATTCCAACCTCTGTATTTCAACCAGAGATTCCTCCAAATCTCATGAATAACATAAGAGAATATTACCTCATTACAACTCAACGTCCCAGGTAAAAAACGGCCATAACAAAGTTTGCATATCATTACTGTGATTATGAATGCCATTCCCTCCGATAAGAGTATTTAACTTTGGGAACGCTAATGACAAAGCAGGTACATATCATTCAATCATAGTAATTAAAATATTCACAGGAGAAATACTCACAACCGTCACGTGATCTAAAGGCCATTTCATCCATTTTTTCTGAGAAAGATCTTTTGCTGATGGATTTTCATCAAATTAAGCTTTTTCTTTTGAAGACTCGTGAGGACCTTTGAATGAACATCAACGAATAACCTCAAAAACTTTTATTCTTTCTTATTCAGTTGGCTCTCAGGCCTCACTGGAATGCATTGCCAAATGCACCAAACAGGAAAAGTCTTTGAGCAATTGTGTATGGGACATATATAGTGTCTCTTTTCAAAGGGCAGACAATCGAAGCCGATTCAATTAAACTGACAAACAACAAGAATCCGTCACAACAACGAGTAGAGGAAACAGGATAAAATCAGCCACAGATCCATTAAGGGATCCTGTCTCATAGAAGGATACCCTTCCTTCTCCAACTCCCTCCCCACCCCGGGAGTCTGAGGGGACCTAACGACCTCCAGATTCCTTAATTTGCTGTCACTGCAAGGCGCCTTCTATAAATTGTTCTCCTGCGTACTGAAATATAAGGTGAATAATTATTGTTCGTCGAGAGTTGGAGATATGACCTATTTATAAGATGAAGGTTTACCATTCTCGCTTTTGTTTGATTCTTATGAACTTTTCCTTTTTCATATATATATATATATATATATATATATATATATATATAATATATATATATATATATATATAATATATATATATTTAGATGAATGAACAGACATTGTCGCTTTCATCATAAAAAGATTTTAAATCATTCTCAACAGGAGGTAGAGTAGCGGTCTCTCAGAAAGTCAAATTTCAGAATAAGCGATTAATGACAAATTTTTTATTAGATCCCAAGGCATAAAAGTTCACCAGAATATTATTTAAAGACCGCAAAAAAAAAAAAATTAAAAATGAACTAAGACAAACTCACTTTTCCTCCTTAAACCTAAAATTACATCAAATGTTCACGTTTTAGGCAGACTGCCATATCTCCCTCTCTCTCTCTCTCTCTCTCTCTCTCGTCTCTCTCTCTCTTCTTTCTCTCTCTCTCTCTCTCTCTCTCTCTCTCTCTCTCGTCTCTCTCTCTTCGTCTCTCTCTCTCTCTCTCTATTTTGAGTTGGAAAACGAACTTCAAAATTCCCGGTAATCAATGGAACGTTTAACTCTATTAATATCTCTCTCTCTCTCTCTCTCTCTCTCTCTCTCGTCTCTCTCTCTCTCTCTCTCTCTCTCTCTCTCTCTCTCTCTACACTGTCCATTTGAAAGCTAATAAAATTTTGAGTTGGAAAACGAACTTCAAAATTCCCGTAATCAGTGGAATGTTTAACTCTATTAAAATCTCCCTCTCTCTCTCTCTCTCTCTCTCTCTCTCTCTCGTCTCTCTCTCTCTCTCTCCCCCAATACACTGTCCATTTGAAAGCTAATCAAATTTTGAGTTGGAAAACGAACTTCAAAATTCCCGTAATCAATGGAACGTTTAACTCTATTAAAATCTCTCTCTCTCTCTCTCTCTCTCTCTCTCTCTCTCCTCTCTCTCTCTCTCTCTCTCTCTCTCTCTCTCTCTCTCTTTACACTGTCCATTTGAAAGCTAATCAAATTTTGAGTTAGACAACGAACTTCAAAATTCCCGTAATCAATGGAACGTTTAACTCTATTAAAATCTCTCTCTCTCTCTCTCTCTCTCTCTCTCATCTCTCTCTCTCTCTCTCTCTCTCTCACTCTCTCTCTCTCTCTCCCTTTACACTGTCCATTTGAAAGCGAATCAAATTTTGAGTTGGAAAAACGAACTTCAAAATTCCCGTAATCAGTGGAACGTTTAACTCTATTAAAATCTCTCTCTCTCTCTCTCTCTCTCTGTCTCTCTCTCTTCTCTCTCTCTCTCCTCTCTCTCTCTCTCTCTCTCTCTCTCTCTCCCTTTACACTGTCCATTTGAAAGCTAATCAAATTTTGAGTTGGAAAACGAACTTCAAAATTCCCGTAATCAGTGGAACGTTTAACTCTATTAAAATCTCTCTCTCCTCTCTCTCTCTCTCTCTCTCTCTCTCTCGTCTCTCTCTCTCTCTCTCTCTCTCTCTCTACACTGTCCATTTGAAAGCTAATCAGATTTTGAGTTGGAAAACGAACTTCAAAATTCCCGTAATCAGTGGAACGTTTAACTCTATTAAAATCTCTCTCTCTCTCTCTCTCTCTCTCTCTCTCTCTCTTCTCTCTCTCTCTCTCTCTCTCTCCCCCCCCCCCTTCACGCTGTCCATTTGAAAGCTATT
>JANJGK010005787.1:2500-42818 GCA_039081455.1 Macrobrachium rosenbergii
ATTCAGTTTCCACTTCAAAGGAAAATGAAATTCTCTGGGATTCTGAATCAAAAAACATTTCATTTTTATTCGTCAGTTTTCATTTCATGACATTAAGACGCTTCCTAACCAAAAAGCATGTTTAAAATTCACTCAAAATGAAAAATCCAAATCTCATTTAATGACGTGAACTCACTCTCCATTTATGAGATAAGCAAAATTTGTACTGTTTCGTAATGGTGATATTTAGAACAATGAACTTGTCTCCTCTGAAAATGACTGGGGTGTTTAAATCTGCTTGATCGATTATTTTTTTGTAGTGGCTGACCTTAAAATCTGCTTAGTCAGCCTTTTAATTTTTTTTCAAGTAGCCAATGTTAAAGTTTCCCCGGTTAGTTTTTATTATTGGAATAATCATCCATCTTTAAAGTTTGCTCTGTAAGTTTCCTTGAATTGGCTGCCCGCAAAGTTTGCCCTGTTAATTAATTTGTTTATATTAGCCGACCCCAAAGTTTGCCTGGTAAATTTTTCTTGATTATTTTTCCAATAGGCCCATCTCAAAGCGTGCCTGGTCATTTTTTGTTTCTTTTAGCCAAGGTGACAAACAGTTTGCCTGGTCAGTTATTTCAGTTATCCGAACTCTAGTTTACTCAGCTGGTTTTTTAATGAGCCAACCTTTAGATTTCCTGGGTTAGTTTTTTTTAATGTGACTAGGAACAAAGTCACAATCTAGACTAGGAAAAAAAGCACATTGATTTATAGTGGCCGGAATAAAGTCACTGTCAAGGAAAGATTAATGTGACTTTTTTTCCTGTGAATTTTTTCCACCTGGTTTCGATATTCCAGCGCTCAAAGACTTAGCCATTTTTCAATAGAAATCACGGAAATATGGAACGTGATGAATATATAAATAAAGACAAAATCCACGAAGGAAAGAGAAACAATGGAGTGCTGTAAGGCCTTTCGACTGCTAAAGGGCTATAAGTCGAAAGGCCTTGCACCACTCCATTGCTTCTCTTTCCTTAGTTGGATTTTGTCTATATATATATATATAATATATATATATTATAGTATATATATATTTATATATATATATGATATATATACTATATATATATATAGTATATATATTATATAAATAAATTATATACAGTATATATATATATATATATATATATATATGTATATATATATATATATATAATATATATATATACTGTATATTTATTTATTTATATTTATAAAATTGAATCTAACATCGAAAGAATTCTATTAGTATCACACGTATCATATAAATACGGAATCTTGATTTGTGAGAAATGCGTATTTTATTCTCAGAATACGCCAGCCAAAATGAGCAAATATAAATAATAATTATAAATAGATTAATAAAAGCAGGCTTAGACTTATAAAGGCAATGGTGAAACAAGATCAGTTTGTGTTTATGGCAATAGTGGTAAAGGAAGCAGTTGAATGAGAGAGAGAGAGAGACGAGAGAGAGAGAGAAGAGGGAGAGAGGAGAGAGGAGAGAGAGAGAGAGTGAGAGAGAGAGAGAATCTCCATGAGATTTTTTCATTTCTTTGTAACTTGCTACAGAAATTGCCGCATGATGGACCTTATGCCAGGAAACTGTGTGTGTGTGTGTGTGAGAGAGAGAGAGAGAGAGAGAGAGAGAGAGAGAGAGAGAGAGAGAGGGAAGGCATGGAATGAGCACTGTCTTAGACTTGTGAAAGATGTATTTGAAATTGGATACGGTTTCAGAATCGCTAAGATTAGTTTCCTAAACTTCACAAAGGACGTTGGCGAAGTGTCACTCTTGGTCCCTGGAATCTAAACCCGTTCGCCTATACAACGGCACTCACCTCTGCCTGCTCAATCCAGTTGCTTTTATTATTTATTAATTATTTATTAGTTTGTTGATTTATCTGTTTTTCGTATTACTGATCTCCTCTTTCTGTATCTCCCGTTACCCTCTGTCACCTTCATCGAATGAATACCATATTCTATGAAAGCTTGAACAGGGTTCATTTTCTGAATAATAATAATAATAATAATAATAATAATAATAATAATAATAATAATAATAATAATAATAATAATAATAATAATAATAATAATAATAATTTGTAATTCAAGATTTAAGTTGATAATTATCACAGACTTTGACCATGAAACGTTTGTCGTGACACTGTTTAAATCTCTCTCTCTCTCTCTCTCTCTCTCTCTCTCTCTCTCTCTCTCTCTCTCTCTCTCTCTCTCTCTCTCTTTTCCAAGCA
This sequence comes from Macrobrachium rosenbergii, assembly GCA_039081455.1. Taxonomy (NCBI): domain Eukaryota; kingdom Metazoa; phylum Arthropoda; class Malacostraca; order Decapoda; family Palaemonidae; genus Macrobrachium; species Macrobrachium rosenbergii. The sequence goes on from JANJGK010005787.1 coordinate 4,756, forward strand.
GTGAATTTCAGTGTCTTGTTGTTGTACCACTGGTGTCTACTGTTTCAGTGCTTCGGTAAGCTCAGGCACAAATGGTTTTGAATGGAGCTTGCCCCATTGCCCACTTTTGCCCAGGAATCGAACCTGGGTTTTCTGACTTGGTAGACGAAAAACCTGTATATCAAACCACAAGCCAGCAAACTCGGACATACTTATATATATACTATATTATGTATAATATACATAATATATATACATACCCATATATATGTGTACATGTGTGTTTGTGTACACACAGCTGACCTTCTCGTGAGGAGTCCCAAGTTTGACTCCTGGGCAAAAGTTGGCAGACACCACCACCATATGCCTTTTCTACTTGGGATATGGTTCTAGAAGTTGCTAGCCTTAATGCTTTGGTAAATCTTTTGTTTTTTGGGGGATGAAGGTGCTAGCTCCACACCCTGGCCCACTGAGATTCTAGAGGCCTTTGTGCAGCTGGTCACTCATCCAAGGATTGACCAGACCCAACTTTTAACAGCCAGTGGCACAGCAGATTATTGAGACTGATGTCCTCCATACTTTCCAATCAGACAGGCTTCAGGCTTCTCTTTATCATGTTAACCAGTCTGGACTCTGTCTGTGTGTCAACTTCTTCAGCACTTGACCAGGAAGGAGAGGTTTCTTTCCAAACCTTCTTATCCTTTTCCCAAGTGCTGCTGTTTCAAGGAAAGTAGCACTGTCAAAGCTGTGAGTTCCAGTGGGGTGGTGGGGTCTTCATGAGATCCAAACATGAAAATCTAGAACCAAAATGCCAATTCCTACAAGTGAAGGTAAACAGCTGAATGCGCGTTGCTGAACCTGCCTTTTTGTAGTTGACCTGGTCATCATGTATGTCAGCCTCTTATGACCTGAAAGGTTGCTCGTCTATCTTCTCATCTGGAGATGATTTTAAGGTCAAAACTTTGGCCATGCACCATCCTACAGGTCCACAATGCAGGGAATACCTACAGTATATATGTGTAAATTGTGAACTCAAATGCGTGTGCTGCACTGCCAAAAGGGTTAAACATCATCAAGTGAACGTAGCATTTATCATTTTGAAATTTGAATCCTCATCTGAAGAGCAATATAAAAACAGAACGCATCTATTTCTTCTGCTATAGATGCAAAATTTGTAAAACGAGTAATACACAGAGGAATTGGCACAAGAAGAAGAGTATGGAGGTTAACTCATTTAATGTGGAATATGCAGATAAGATGTTTATTTATGGTCTTTGCAACAGTTCCATTTCTAGATTACACGGTCATGAACTCCACTCTTAAACAAAAAAGGAAGTGGGCGATGAGGCCGATGTGAATAACAGACCTCCAGATCAAAAGTATTCTTTAGATGCTGAACAAGGGGAGCATCATTGAAACCTCTCTCTCTCTCTCTCTCTCTCTCTCTCTCTCTCTCTCTCTCTCTCTCTCTCTCTCTCTCTCTCTCTCTCTCTCTCTTCTTCTCCGTCAGTGGTATTCACTGGACTCCGATAAGGAAAAGAAGAGCAACCGTAATGGAATCTCCCTCCATCAAAGATAGGCCTATTCATTACACACCGATCAAAAATGTAAAACATATAATTAAAAATCTCTCCATCTCCATCAAAAGTGTTCATCACACACCAGTCAAAGGAAAAAGGCGCTCTTGTGAAAACGCTTTCGTCTCTTTCAGATTAAAAAGAACGGGAACATTATGGAAAATTCACCTTCTTCATTCTTTCCTGTCAAAGGCAGCCTATTCATACAGTTACCGAAAGAGGTAAACAGCTGACATTGTTCAAAGTGCAGTATCCATTCTATCTCCTGTACAATCCCTTGTGTTCATGGTTCCTGTCACTATCACTCATTCAGCATAGTCGCAGTCCTAGCCCTGGCTTCAGATGCAACAATTCCGTGACGAGGCGGCAGGACACCTTGTGCTAGAATTCAGCGATCACAAATAAATGTTGCCAAGCAACATTTACACTACTTTCTTGATGCGTAAAGCTAATTATTAAAATTAATTTTACTGGTTAAAGGGACTAACGTTACATTTTTTCAATGACCTGCAAGAGAAAATCATAATTAAAAGGCTAACAGCAGTTGAGTTACCTAACGCGCCTCATCAGCTATCCCCCCCCCCCATAGCCCTAACATCCCGCACGTGCCAGCTTACTTGCCCGTCTAATGGTAACGTAATTTAAAAAATTCACCTCGCCGACAAACGAAGCATTAAAATGTATGTGTATAGAACATTTTCTGCTCAGAATAGTTTTATCTTTCATTTCTCAAAATACTTGCATAAACTCGTGTTACACCCTGTATGTATATATCTGGGTAATTTTTATACGCATAAATATTAAAGCACGAATATCGCTTCATGTCGAATTCACGTAAGTATATACCTTGGAAATCGCTGGGGCTGGAAATTCCGCGATAACTTCCGAACAGATGAGACTGAGGCCTTGTCAACCCAAAACACGATTCGGTCTAAATATGTCCAGAATCTTCCATTTGTATAAACTTCTCTGGTGTTGTTGTTTCATGTTGTTTCATGCTGTTGTTAGTGACAGGAACCTTCGAAATGTGTTTTTCTGCATTTCATTGACAGAACTCTTGAACGATGTTTCGTCGCGTTGATGTCGGAAGCTTTTGGAAGTGTAGGTCTAATGGTCGAGGCTACTGCAGACCTCGTTTGTAACCAAAATGTATTTTTTTTGTAATCTTGTAGCAATGTAGTGAAATGTTTATATACTGTAGTGTTGCCATTCTTTTCGTATGGCTTCATGTTTAATTTCCTCCAAACAAGGAATTGTTACATTTATTTCCTTACGTTGTTTTTTTAATGTATATATATATATATATATATATATATATATATATATATATATATATATATATATATACATTAAAAAAACAACGTATATATATATATATATATATATATATATATATATATATATATATATATATATATATATATATATATATATATATGTAAGTCCAATATTGCTTCTTCATATCTGGTTTAGATGAAATATCTGGCTCTGTTGCCCTCAGTTGAACTAGACTTTAGTGCTCTCTCTCTCTCTCTCTCTCTCTCTCTCTCTCTCTCTCTCTCTCTCTCTCTCTCTCTCTCTCTCTCTCTCAGCTGATCCCATCCCAACCTACTTTGTCAGCTAAGCTAGACCCACCTCTTGCTCTCAGCTGATATAGAGTCCCCCCCCCCTCTCTCTCTCTCTCTCTCTCTCTCTCTCTCTCTCTCTCTTTGTGTGTGTGTGTGTGTGTGTGTGTGTGTGCTGTTACAAATGAAGGCATTTTCTTGGCCGTGACGTGACCTCTGTGGGCAAACAGGGAATCTAAGTTTGTGGTTGTCTGGCAAACTTAATTTTGTAATTTGCTCTGCTCATGTAAGGAATGGCCACATAAACAAGTGGCAATGCCAACAATAGTTTTTTTTTATTTACTTTCAATGAGGTATTATCGTGTATAAGACTTTCAGTTACTTTTTTTTCAAATATCATTCGTGCTTATACAGTATTATTTTCTTTTAGATATTATTGTTTTTGGAGGAAGTGATTATTACAGGAATAAAATCGTCTTGTTTTTGTTAATTTAGCAAGATAGCAGAAAGGAATTATTTAGTCAAAACAAATATATTGCGTTATTTTCTAATTAATGTATATACTGTATATATATATATATATATATATATATATATATGTATATATATATATATAAATATATATATATATATATATATATATATATATATATATATATATATATATATATATATATATATATAGATAGATAGATAGATATATAGATAATATCTTCAGTCATGCTTATTATATTTTTTTGAAATTGTTGGCCACTGGGTGTGCAGAAGACAGAGAAAAGGAGAAAGGTCTAACTCTGAGTTAGTGAGGCATCAAAAGTAACTTCTCTTTCAATTAAATAATTAAGAAAACACGGGAACCCAGTGCGTCCCATTAATAATAATAATAATAATAATAATAATAATAATAATAATAATAATAATAATAATAATAATAATACTTGTGTGGATGTATCCACCGTTCGTATGGACAAGCTGAAACAAAATTGGCCCGGGATGAATGACAAGAAGTATAGAGGACACCAGCTCATAACAAAAAGTCTGTCTGAATTACCTAAGAAAAGTGGCGATCTGGGACTCGTGTGATTAGTTATGACAATAAATTTATTCATTTAAAGCTCACAGACCAACCTGATTCAGCTCTGATATACCACGTAGGCGTTATCTGCGCGTCGTTGAGTGTCCAGCGCGTTAGCAAGACACATTGCATGGGGCTTAACCCTATCTGGTGCAGGTGTTCAGATTTTTCAGATACCACGATGCAAACCATAGATTCACTATCGATACATAATGAGTGGTAACCGAGTGTTAATAAAATGACTTTGAAAGTTGCCCAAAGGTCGTACTGCTTGAACTTCCTTTGAAACTGACGGCGCTGGTTGACTCGGCACCAACAATCATAGCGCAGTTACGAGGTTTTCCTCCTGCTATACCTTTCAAGCCTTTCTACTCTCAATTTCCCTTTCACTACTGAATGACCTCTTTGGTCACAGTGGTTGGTCTTTGGTCTAAATTCTATATTCCATTCCACTAACTATCACAGTGGAAATGCTTGGGGAACGAATGTGCTATCGTCTGCCACAGCTCATCATCAGTCACACTATGCATGTTTAGCTCAGACTATTTCTTGAGGAACATTTCAGTGTTTATATATGCAAGAACCTTCACACTTTATAAACAAGCTGATTTGTATCAATAATATATCCTTACAAGCACAAGAAAGATGAGCTTGACAGTTGTTATCAGTCTACTCGCATCAAACGCAAACGAAACAACCTTGAAATATGCTAACACTAGAACTCGGAGCATTGACAAACGAACGATAGACCTATACTAGGTATTTAATTTTACTGTCCTTCTTTTAGGAACATTTTCATTTCAAAGTAGTCAAAAAAACTTTCTTATTGTAACTATTATTCATTCTACCTAAGAGTCTTTCCAGTGCCTTACTTTAAAAAAAAAGCCTAGGCTAGCCTTTTATGTTATATATATATATATATATATATATATATATATACATACACACACACACACACACACACACACACACACACACACAGGTATATAATGTCATCAATACGCAAATGGTGACGGGACCTCAATAAGATTTCAAACTTTTGCTCGATAAGTTACTTGGCCAAACACTACTGAAATTGCCCAGTTATTGGGCTATTATAAAGATTTGTTAGTCCAATAAAAAGTTATGTAACTATGCAAAGTATTCTGAATAGAAAACTGGAATACTATGGTCCTGCATCGCCTTCCATCCAGTGTTGCAGTGGTTGTTCCTTTTACCTTCCCTAGACAGCTTCATGCCTCATACACAACAATATTCCATGCCATTTCGAATACTGCCTCTACTCACGTAATTTGCATGCGAGAAATAATTAAAATACCTTTTCCTCGCACTCGCACTCGCACAGCCAGATGTCTTTCTAGCTACCAACAGTGAGACAAAAGGGTTACTGAAAGACCATCGTTTGTTTGTTTGATCTGCGTAGACTATTTGATACATCATACAAGCTCGTCTTTCGTGTGCTTGTATTGTTCTATTATCGAAAGTGAAGGTTCTTTGTAAATATATATAAGCATTCGGATATAATATTACTGAAGAAGAAGTTTGCATCTTTATCACAGCAAGCCTAAGATATCGGAAACATTGATTGTAGCCGAACACGAGATAGCTATGCGTACCCCACATCTAACTAAAACCTGTGTTGATGAGGCCACGCATGGAATGGAATTGACTATAGCTACTTTACTCTCCAGCAGTTTCTGTTCATGCCAAAACTAAATGGCGAATAAATACATACACACATGTATGTATGTATGTATATGGATACATACACACATGTATACACACACACACACACACACACACACACACACACACACATATATATATATATATATATATATATATATATATATATATATATATATATATATATATATATATATATATATATATATATATTCAGTATGAGAAGACATTATTCATATGGTTTTTAGTTATATTGTGAATAACCTTATATAACCTGTAAATGCTGGTGCTATCGTTAATTACATCCTGGTTTTAGTGCTTTCAGAGTTATTTATTCCACTTGGTACAAGAGAACATTGGTGTTTGTGACAATGCTAGGGCCAAAGAACACAGCATAACTATTTTTTGAATAAGATTTTTTTTTATGTTGAATTAAATATTACCTCTCCTATTCATCACGTTTATATGCCTTTTCACTTTTTATTTCCCCATATGAACAAATATAGTGAGTACAGTGTTTTATCGCATCATATTAGTGAATTTCAAATAGACGTTCGTACTGTTCATACTTGCAATATAATCGTTTTATACTGAGGTACAGCCGGTATAGTAGAAAAAATATGACATTATCCAATCACTGAATTTTGTTCAAAGCCCTCCATCTCCAGTAAAAAAGCATGTTTTTTTTTATATAATGAGTACTGATTAAGATTACATAAATTATGTTACTGAAATATCAAGGGGGAAAAAAGATGAGAAAACTTATTTCAAAAAAAAATTTTACTGTCAAAAAAGCTGAACTTCACACACAAAACATTATTTTCCTTTACATATAAGGACGCAAATATCATCATCATAAAACTAATAATAAATAATCATTGTTATCAATATTACCAACAACAACAGCAATAATAATAGTAATTACATCCCATCTGTAGTATATGAAGACGAAAAGGACAACTAAATTTGCAGACATTTAGTGTTTGTCTAAGATGAGAATAGCAAGTGACAATAATAAAGACAGTAATAACATCAGTAATAATATTATGTCTTCAGGAGACAAAAATAAACAAAATTCCTTGCATATTAAAAAAAAAAACATTGCAGACCTTTAGTCTTTATTAACAGTGCACAGTACCGGGCCAAGCAAAAGAATTAGGATTACTATTTGATTTTGTAGCCTACCAGTTATTTCAAGAAGAATATTAACATTTGGCTTATGAAGAACAACAAAAAATAAAACATACATATCACTATCACCCAAATGAAAATATACAGGGTGTGTTGTATCATTATGACATATGCAACTTGTAACAGTTGCAACAGACATGAACAGTATGCTGTGGGCAGGTTGCACTCTGGCATAGCTGACACTGATGTCTGATCCTGGAGAGTTTACCAACTGACACCGAAAACCCACTACCATATACAGTACGGACTCGAGGCATGGTGCGCATCGTTTTCGTTTTTCTGACGTGTATGCACCAAGTTCATTACTTACTAGCACTGAAACTGGTTTCGGATTCCCAAGTATAATGTTCATCTTCGCCACAATACTGCTGTGCAAATTCTTGACTGACTGCCTTTTCTCTATTTGAGGAGTACAAATAGATTGAACTAAATCCCACCCAAATGTAAAAGAATTTAGGCGTCGAGTGTCAGTGCTGATATTCATTGAGAACACTGTCTGGGAATAAAAGAGAAGGCGTTTACTGTCCATCTTCGGGATTTTGTGTTCACAGTGTAAAATTGCGTCCTTTGATCAATAATGTCTGTACCTCCCTTAGTAAAGTCGTAGAGTTTGTAGATTGCAGGAGGCTTCTTTTGGCTATCGTCTTTGGTAATGGCCAACAGGGGTGATATCGTGCTAAGCAATAAAACGTTCCTTGGGCAAAGCTTTACTCTTTGTGTGATTGATGAAGGAGTTCAAGCAAAGTTTTCCTTCCTTTTTTTCCCAGTACACCTCGTAAAGTTTTTCTTGCTTTCCAGCAATATTCTTTATCTCTAAAGGTATACCTTTTCTACCCGCATCGATTGTGCCTAAGGCATTAATACTCTGTGACAGGAGCCACTCGAACAGTTCTATGCTGGTATATAGTCTGTCTAAACTTATAGTTCGTCCTCTCAGGTCTATACTACTTTTCAGTTGGTTTATAAGGGCCTTCACAGTAGCTAGGGTGCCTGTTACGTAAAATGGCCCGGATCCCTCGATGGGTTTGCCGGAATATACAACAGTGCTGAAAGTGAAGGGATATCTCACAGCACTGATAGACTTATACATAAGGCCATACCTAACAGGCTTACTCCTGTTGTACTGACGGAAACCTATTTGTGTTCTGCAACCATACAATGTTTCATCAATTGTTAGGAAGTCATCAGGCTGCACCACTGAACTACAGTTTCTATTGAAGCATTCAAAAACATCTCTTGCTGCTGCAAACCTGTCGTGTACCCATCGGCGGTGTCTTGTTTTTAGGTCATCAAAAGAAATATTGGCATGGATGAAAGCAAATCTTTTAGCAGACATCTCCGCACCAAATGTTGGATGTCCAAATGATTCATGAAACAGTATATGATAATCATGGGTATTTAGTCCGAGCAAACCTCTCGCATATAACAGACCGAAAAAGCTTTTCACTTCTACTGAGTCAATTAATCTGATATGACTTCCTTTACTCATTTCTTCCTCATCTAATTCCAACTGGCCCAGCCTTTGCCGGATTTTTTCATTTGTGTTTAGTATAATTGTATCAATTATGTTATTAGACACAAACAATGCCTATGCCTTCAAAAGTGTGTCAGCCTCTTTTGCTTCTCCTACAACACCTCCGGTTGTTGAAATGTTTCCTGTTTGTTCATTCTCATTACTTGGAGGGCGCTTATTTATCCAGGTTATTTTCTTGCCATCATCTACTTTGTGTTTGGGTTTTTCCACTACAGCAGTATATTCTTTTGTTTCAGCTGGCAGAGTGCACTTATCATAGCTTCCTATGTCAAAACATTTGTCCAAAGAATTTACATTTCTCTGATTTGTTAATTAACAGCTTTCTGTGTCTGCTCTGCTCGGCGTCCATTCATCTACTTCAGCTGCATTATCTTCATATTCTCTAGCTCCTCACTTTCGTATCCGGCATTTTGGTTGATGTTATCTATCCACCCAGCCAGATTTTGCTCTTGTTCTATCCCTGTTACCTCTGATAAGTACTCCTCATCTGATTCCTCAAACACAGGCTGCCCATGTTCAGAAAATATCTTTGACATCTTTATTAGCCTACCTTCAGATTATTTTTGAGCCTAGAGCTAATGCGGTTACCAGCACCTATTGAAAAAGAAAAAAAATGACGATAGTTGACTATTAATTAAAGGAAATTCTATCTACATTTTGAAATCGCTTCATTCACTCATCTTATTTCCGTCCTATTCCTGACCTCCGTTGGAAGTTTCAGTATGAACAATCACCACAGTAGCACATATATAGGCACATGACCACACGTAGTAGGCAAACACAAGCAAGATTGCATATAACATATTTTACACACACAATATATATATATATATATATATATATATATATATATATATATATATATATATACAGTATATATGTAAAGGTGTGGAGAAAGAGGGGCAGACCGCATGCTGTGGGTGTTGGGTTATTCTTCTTTCGTTCCGGTATACCTATTTCAGGCAGCACAAACCTTAGGGTACGCATGACACAATATCTACTCAAAACCCACTACCAAATTACTTTTTTGTTCCTATCACACGTCTCGAACTGTCGGACTACCAGCCCAGTTCTCCTCGTGCTGCTGGGAGAAAGGGAGCGGGGGTTTCGGTAATACATGTGCACGTTCGGTACCGGGGTCTAAGCGATGTCAGGCAGGGCAGCCGGTCGAGGTTACGGCCTACCCCACCGCCAAATCAAAGTCCTTCAAAGAAGGCACCGTGCTTACCCCATATAAAAATGGGTATAAAAGCACGTTAAAACGAAGAAGATTCGTCTAAATAAAGTGCACTGTGACAATTTGGTAAAATTTGATTACTTTTTTTGGCGCAGATTTACAAGTTATTGGTGATTTTTTGAAAATTCTTATCCTGGAAAGTGTATACATCTATAATAATGCTTGACGCTGATAAAGATTTTTCATATTTAACAGCTTTAATTTAACAGCTTTAAATTTTCATAAATTATTCAGTTTTCTACCGAGCCTTTCCTATTTCAGATTTACTAAATACGAAGTGAATCCATTATTAATATGCAATAACATAGGCCTATACTGCATACTAAAGTATATAAACTTCCATAAGGATTTTGCTGTCACATCAATGAAGATTATATTATGAATAAAAATGCAAATATATTTTGGGGATATTACGCACTAAGACCTCATATATGTACAATATATATATATATATATATATATATATATATATATATATATATATATATATATATATATGTTGTGTGTGTGTGTGTGTGTGTGTGTGTGTGTGTGTGTGTGTGTGTGTGTGTGTGTGTGGTGAAGTTGCTAGACCCAAGCCCTTTTTCTGTCCCCATTCATGACTACCAGTTACCCACTAAGTCTGGGCGGGCCGGGAGGCCAACCAACAACCCATGGGAAAAACCAGGCTCTAACTGGGCCACTTGGCGTTTATGTATGTTGTTTTCCTTGGTTATCCAGATTGTTTATTCATGTTTTTCTACGCGGCTTCATCTCCATTATGGGCAGAATTGTACTATACCTATGCTATTGCCGCCACTGACTTGCCTTTCTTTTGCAGTGTCACAAATCAGACATGGATTTACGAGATACAATCAGTATGTTGGCGCGTAGGAATGTAAAACACGACACCCACAAAATCTGAGATATTGGAAGGAATGACAGCAAGTGCAATCTTCTCTCTTTGCTCTTCAAACATCGGTAGCTAGGTGAGCAATGTCTCCCTCACAAAATTCTTCGAACTTACATTTAGTACTGAAAAGAGGTCATGCACTAGGTCTATCTGCTTTATATATATATATATATATATATATATATATATATATATATATATATATATATATATATATATATATATATATATATACATATATATATATATATATATATTATATATATATATATATATATATATATATATATATATATATATATATACGTATACATATATATTATATATACATACATATATACATGTTATCATTTACAGTCATGAAAGGGAAATACGTCTGACACTATTGATATTACCGTCTTCACACAGCCTAGGCCTAGTCTGCTCTTTAGTCATTAATATTCTTGAAACAAACGCACGCACACACAGACACACACACCACACACACACACACACACACACACATACATATATATATATATATATATATATATATATATTATATATATATAGTATATATATATAAAGCAGACAGACCTACAGCATGACCTCTTTTCAGGACTAATGTAAGTTGGATGAATTTTGTTTGAATAGCAAAGACAAAAGATTGCACCTGCTGTCACGCTAATTACTAAAATTTACTCTATGACTACACACATTGTTATTTATTAATATTTCATTGATATTTTCTTGTGTTGAATAAGCTTTCCTAATGAGTTTCGCGGGACTGAGTTTCAGAATACAGTTCTGAATACTAAATATTCTGCGCCAGGAAAGCACAGCATAGGCCTACTTTTTCACACTGTTGCGGTACAATGGGGCTTAGGTCAGGTACACTGTTCATTTATACATTGTTTCTGACACTAAACTTCAGTAGAGTTCCTAGTGCCTACAGATAGCCTTATAGGCAATCAATGTTGTTATTTAGTGATTATATGTACTACAACACTAGATCGGGTAGTCCGTAGCTTGGTGACTAGTAGACCTATGGTGGGTAATCTTTGATCTCATAGTTCATCTACCCGAAGAGTGATGGACTTCAACAAAGAAAGCACTTATAGCAACATACACGAATAAATTAACCTTATCTCAATCAGCATTTACAGTTTCTTTTTATCTGCATAGACGATATGAAACAGCTTGAGAAAAGACGATTATGAAACAGCGTAAGAAAGACCCATATCTGACTCTGTCACGCAAGATCTGTGATGAGCGTTTAGTCTTCGATAATGTGATTGCGCCCGCTTTTGATCAAACAGTCTGTTAATTTTCATATTCTTTGTTAAAAAAAAGGTTTGAAAACTCTTGTAGACAGCAAATGAAAGTTTCGTATCATGATTTTATGGTATAGGTTCTGCCATTTGCTTGGTGCAATATTGTAGTTCAGTCATACGTCTGGCGGAAGTGTAACACATTTCTTTTCAAATAATTTCGCCTCTGTTTTTTATTGTTTCGTCCGACATGATGTTATTTCGGTTTTATTCTGGGAAAACCATTTTAATATGACATACAAAACTAATGAAAATGAAAATAATTTCCCATATTTTGGTAATCATAGAATCAACTAAAAACGATTAAATAAAATTATCTAAAAATGAAAAAAATCCCGTAGGGTGGGTCTGCCCGGACCCAACTTGCGCCAGATAGGGTTAAGAGACTGGCTAGTCTGGAGGCCTTTGGGCTCATCCTTGAAGTTCTTGGGCCCTCTCCAGGCCTGCTTCCCCAGCCTGGCAGGATACCTGCCTTCCTCCGAGGAAGCAGCCTCTGGGTCAGACCCCTTCCCTTCAAGGCTGCCCTCAAGAGACTGGCCAGCCTTGGAGGACTTTGGGTCTCATCCTTGAAGTTCTTGGGCCCTCTCCAGGCCCACTTCCCCAGCCTGGCAGGATACCTGCCTTCCTCCGAGGAAGCAGCCACTGGGTCGGACCCTTCCCTTCAAGGCTGCCCTCAGAGACTGGCCATCCTTGAGGACTTTGGGTCTCATCCTTGAAGTCCTTGGGCCCTCTCCAGGCCCGCTTCCCCAGCCTGGCAGGATACCTGCCTTCCTCCGAGGAAGCAGCCACTGGGTCGGACCCTTCCCTTCAAGGCTGCCCTCAAGAGACTGGCCAGCCTTGGAGGACTTTGGGTCTCATCCTTGAAGTTCTTAGGCCCTCTCCAGGCCTGCTTCCCCAGCCTGGCAGGATAGCCTACCTGCCTTCCTCCGAGGAAGCAGCCTCTGGGTCGGACCCTTCCCTCCAAGGTTGCCCTCAAGAGACTGGCCATCATTGGAGGACTTTGGGTCTCATCCTTGAAGTTCTTGGGCCCTCTCCAGGCCCGCTTCCCCAGCCTGGCAGGATACCTGCCTTCCTCCGAGGAAGCAGCCTCTGGGTCGAACCCTTCCCTTCAAGGCTGCCCTCAAGAGACTGGCCAGCCTTGGAGGACTTTGGGTCTCATCCTTGAAGTTCTTGGGCCCTCTCCAGGCCTGCTTCCCCAGCCTGGCAGGATACCTGCCTTCCTCCGAGGAAGCAGCCTCTGGGTCAGACCCTTCCCTTCATGGCTGCCCTTAAGAGACTGGCCAGCCTTGGAGGACTTTGGGTCTCATCCTTGAAGTTCTTGGGCCCTCTCCAGGCCCGCTTCCCCAGCCTGGCAGGATACCTGCCTTCCTCCGAGGAAGCAGCCTCTGGGTCGGACCCTTCCCTTCAAGGCTGCCCTCAAGAGACTGGCCATCCTTGGAGGACTTTGGGTCTCATCCTTGAAGTACTTGGGCCCTCTCCAGGCCTGCTTCCCCAGCCTGGCAGGATACCTGCCTTCCTCCGAGGAAGCAGCCTCTGGGTCAGACCCTTCCCTTCAAGGCTGCCCTCAAGAGACTGGCCAGCCTAGGAGGACTTTGGGCCTCATCCTTGAAGTTCTTGGGCCCTCTCCAGGCCCGCTTCCCTAGCCTGACAGGATACCTGCCTTCCTCCGAGGAAGCAGCCTCTGGGTCGGACCCTTCCCTTCAAGGCTGCCCTCAAAAGACTGGCAAGCCTTGTAGGCTTTTGGGGCCAATCCTTAAGGGGCTTGGGCCCTTTCCATGGGAAGGGTCAGACCCTTAGGCTGCTTCCTTGGAGGAAGAAGCGGCCTCTGGGTCGGACCCTTCCCCTCACCAATACTCTTTGCTTTCTCTTACCCTGCTTTTCAAATCTGACACTTTCTGTCTCCGCAGGCTTCCAGACGATTTGAAGCATCTCGGAGATTGTTCTTGGACACTTTGAAGCTCGGCGCATGCGCGAATGGCATTGCTCTCGTCCTTCCAGGAGCCGGAGACTGAAGGATTCCAAAATGTCTTCAAGGAAAATCTCGAAGGTTTTAGATCATTTCAACATCGCGATAACCATTACTTGGAGTTCTTTTTCTGGCACATAAACAGCTTCTTTGCTTTTAAGGAGTCGTCTTCTATAAACTTATGAGATTCCTCTTACTGACGATATTGATCATCCCTTCGATTCTTCCTTGCCTCTCCGAAAAGTAATTCTGTGAATCCAAAATCTTTGAAGCAGTTTCTAACACCTCAGGTTATCTACTTTTTTCTTCGTCAGCATTCTTCAGTATACCTCCACGCCGATGTCCTCTCTTTTTTGTTCCTTCTCTTTCTTATTTCGAGCGAAGAACTGCTCCAAGCGGTAATTTGGGCATCCAAAATCCCCTCTCAATCAGCTTAGAAAACACCTCAAGTTCTCTACCTTTTATTTCGTATAAATTCTTCAGTCCTCCCTTCCACTGTCTTCCTCTCTTCTTGATTATTTCCTTCCTTATTTCGAATGAAGAGCTTGCGTCCGTAAGTGACAATACGACTGTAGAGGTGCCGAATAATCGCAGAAGGCGGGAACCTCGACTTCATACTGCTCCGCGAAGTACAGGTAGTCCATATTTTCAGCAGTAAACAATATCTGCTTCGTCATCCAGTTCATTTTAACCATAAACTTCGCCTTCTTTGCTCACATGCTGTCTCTGAAGGCTTCAAGACGGCTTCCTGGAGGATCCCTGAGATGGCTACTGTAGTCCTTGGTGTCAGTGCACCTACTGAGTTGTGGCGCTATACGCATGAGCAGAAGAATTCTAAAACGTCTGCAGGAAAAACACGAAGATATTACGGCGCCAGGCGACAATGATTCTTTCTTGCAGCAGAAGGTATGAAATTTTCTTGAAAGTTTTATTGCCACGAAAACATCAATATTTTAAAAAAAGAAATAAATTAAAAATTTAGTGAAAAATCATCATCGTATCCTTTTCTCTCGTCGCCGGGAGAAATATATATATATATATATATATATATATTATATATATATATATATATATATATATATATATATATATATATATAAAATGTGTGTGTGTGTGTATACACTGGTTTGTGCGTCTGTGTGCGTTAATTTTTCCCAATAGTTAAAAATAATGTGGTCTCAAGAATTTCTGTTTCCTGAAATGGTCATCACATAGCGTCCAGTAATCCAGTCAGCTTCACGAGAAAAGTGACCTCTTTTGTTTTAACAAGGCTTCTCCATTGCCATTGATCACCTTATTAAGGAGAGAGAGAGAGAGAGAGAGAGAGAGAGAGAGAGAGAGAGAGAGAGAGAGAGAGAGAGAGAGAGAGAGAGAGAGAGATGGCTGCCTCGAGCAAGAAATGATTAAGTTTTTTCGCATAGCAGAGTAAGTTATAAATATATAGTTTTTTATGGTACCAGCATCAAATTATAATAGTAGATCTTTTGAAGGATACAGAGTAGTTTAAATCGCTTGTCTTATTTAAAGAAAAATTCTTCTTCGGAAAAGAAATCATTTTTAGATTCTTCAAGAACACAATTAAAGACGCACGGAAAACTTTTCCAATATTCCTGGAAAACCTGTCTACCATATACTTTGGAGGCTTGCATTTCAAGTCAATGGTCCCTGTATGCTTGTCCCGTATGAATTGGATTCATATTCTAAAAAAAAAAAATAATAGTAATAAAAAAAATACTCATAGTAGCATGAGTCTTAAAATGAAGAAGCAAATCCACAGTTGTATATTTATCTTTAAATATATGTACATATACATAACTGTGGAATTGCTTCTCCAATAATAATAATAATAATAATAATAATAATAATAATAATAATAATAATAATAATAATAATAATAATAATAATAATAATACTGAGATAATATTAAGCAAACTTTTTACTGATGAAGATGCAATTTTTAATAATTTTAGTAGAACATTTTTTAAACAACTTTTAGAGCTGGCCGTGCTGGACACGACCTTTGCCTTCAGTTTGCATAAACAAACTGAAGGGATGGCCATGGGATCACCACTTGGTCCAGTTTTTGCTAACATCTTCATGTGCTCCCTGGAGGAGCGCATAATAGAAGAATGTCCCATTAGGTTCCGCCCTCTATTTTATCGAAGATATGTTGACGACACGTTCTCCCTATTTCGTCATGAATGTCATGCAGAGTCCTTTCTGGAGTTCGTCATCCGACAACATCCAAACATAAGGTTCGCTATTATATGGAGAAGGAGGTAAATAACAAACTCCCCTTCCTTGACCTTATTATTTCCAGAGGTGACTCAGGTTTTTACACAGGTGTGTATAGAAAAAATACATTTACTGGTTTGGGAATGAATTTTTATAGTTCGTGTTTCTTTCATTTGAAACTGAACTCTATTTTAACCCTCCTCCATAGGGCTTACACCCACTCGTCAAACTGGAAGAGTTTCCACGATGAGATATCCTTTTTAGTGAAATATTTCAATAATAATTGTTTTCCATCACGACTTTTTTTCAGATCCCTAAATAAACTGCTACTACAGAAAATGACTCCGGCAACACCTGAATCGACTGTGCCGAAACTGAAGATGTATGCAAGTTTCCCTTTCGTGCGTGATGATACTTTTAGGAGAAAATGCACAGCCATTATTCAAAAGAGTTTTCCAACTTTAAATCTGAAAATCATCCCGAAAAATCCCTTAACAATAGGGTCTCTGTTCAGAGTCAAAGACCGGCTCAGTCCTCTGCTTTCGTCCAGCATTGTTTACAAGTACACTTGCCCGGGATGTGATCACAGGATATACATATGTGGGATGCACGAGGAGGCTGTTGAAGGTCCGCATAGATTCCCACAGGGGCAAAAGTCACAGAACAGGTAGCAGGTTATCTAATCCTGAGCAATCAAATATACGAAATCATTAAAAATTATGTAAAACTTATATTGACAGCAAGGATTTTTCCATCCTAGGCCGAGTGCAGAACAACAACGACTTAACCATCCTAGAATCCATAATTATCAGGAAGACTGTACCGTCGTTAAATACTCAATCGTCCTCAGTGAAATTGTTTATAGCCTAGTTTGGGCAACTGGTTTTCCTCACTCTGTTTTTACTTATTTATGTTAGTCTTGTTCTTTCTTTCATATAGGTAGGTTGTTTTAAGATTTTAGTGAACTCCTTTTACTCATTATTGACTTGTCTTGGAATGAGGTGTTTTGTTTTAAATATTTTTACTACATAAAGAGCTGTTGCCATTGCATTAATTTGTTATTGATGTTCGCAAATTATATTATATTTTATAGCCTTGAAAATGCGACTTGGAATTCGTCGCGAAATGTCGGCATTGGAAATAAACTGTAGATGATGAGGATGCCTTTCCCTACTGCTTCCTTCGTGATGTATATATATATATATATATATATATATATATATATATATATATAATATATATATATATATATATATATATATATATATATATATATATATTACTAAAAGGACCTCATTCAAACTGCATGGTATCTATAGATACCATCCAGTTTGAATGAGGCCCTTCTAGTAATTTAGTTAATGCACAGAACAATTGTGTATGTGATAAAGTTAATATATACGTATATATACATATATGTGTGTGTTAGTGTGTGTATTAACAGATAGTTAGACACAGAGATAGATGCATAGATAGAAAGATATATATATATATATATATATATATATATATATATATATATATATATATATATATATATATATATATATATATATATATATACACATATATATATATTGTAAAGAGTAGCGCCAAAATCCGCTAGGAAACTGTTCTCCTTTCCTGCTTTGGGTTGGTTTGAACCTTTGAAGGTCGGGGTATAGGGGCTCAGAGAATATAATAGTTTGGGGACAGTAATCTGGCTTTGCACTGTTTTCTTTGGTACAGGGAAAGAAAATCGTTTTCTATGATATCTGGGTCGGCGACCTGGGTCAGGACATCGCCCCCCCCCCCCTACCCCTGTCCAGAAGCAATAAAAGGTCAGGGCCAGGACAGCTCTCTCTCACACGCGGTCGCTAGTTTAAGCCGAGCAGTCACGCCTTCTGCAGGCCGTTGCCCCTGCCCTCCTCTTCCGCTCGCTGCCACGTGGATCCCATCGCCGCCCTGTGTGCCCCGTGTTCCATTCCACGTGGCCTTAGAAGACTGCAAGGGGGATTGCAAGTCTCCCACACGCGAGCTGACATTAAACGGCGGCCTTTTCATCATCCCAAGGGCGCCCTTTTCCGCCCCAATCTACGACTTGAAGAAATACCTTGGAGAGGGAGGCTACCATTTGTCCACGCTCCCACACGTGTTTCTCGGCAGAAGACGTCGTCATCCCTACGCCCCTACAAATGTGGTAATGTACCCAAAACGAGTTGCTAGTCACGATTACTTAGACCTTTTGCATTTATTAATCTCTGGGCCTATAACTTTGTGTTCCCTGATATTCCTTGGTTCAAGCCAGGCCCACGTGTTCACAGCTTCTTTCCTCTGAGTCACAAGTAACGCCTCGGGGAGTCCTTGGCGCCTTCAGTGCACCCCCGAGTAATTCAACCCCCAAATTCCAGCATTAGATGTGTAACGTGGGTCCAAATATCGTTTCAGAAAGACGCCTGTAGCAGAATTATCCTTGGTCCGTGTTCCTGGCATTCCCAAGCTCCCCCCCCCCCCTTCGGGAGGACTTCTACGGCAGTAATTTACCGTATTTTCAGTTAATATTCCTTTTGACCTTGTGTGCTATCAAATATAACTATTTTTATATCCACGTGTTTCACGCACTTCCCCTAGTGAAGAGCCCTCCGCTCCGTGTACTTCTTTTTTTTGTTTGTGTTTTATATGTCCTGGGTATCTTACAAGGCCATTTTCGAGTAAAGTAATAATTGTGGAGTCATAAGATCCACCTGCACCAGGAAACATATAAAAATGGCGACCTGACCAGTGATTCTCGTAATGATTGCATCCCCCCCCCCCCCTCTTCCCCTTTGTTGTTTGTGTTGCAATTTGTGAAATCAGCAATTAGCTCAGCTAAGCTGGATACGAGACAGATTACGAACCTTTGAAAAGCCAGCGCAACAGGCCAAGGAAATTCTGCGTAAGTAAAACTGTGTTTATTTAGCGTAGGACGCTGTAGAAAACGTGACTAGTCCTAGGAAATTTTTTTTTATAGTAGGGCGCATGTCCGAGGAAAACGAGAGAGAGAATCGCCGAAAACTTAGCTTTGGAAGCCTTTGCACGCGGCTTGCATGCCATTCAATTAGGTTATACAGGTGATAAATCATTAAAGGAATAGTGCGCATATTCCTCCTGTAGAAACGAGTGATTTCGAAACCGAATCATTAGATATAGGCGCGAGACCTCGACGTCAACCACGTGTTCGAAAGTCAGATTAGCATTGCTGACGCATTTTTACCCTCTCTCTCTCTCTCGTTTTAGAAATAGGAGCGAAAGCGTATATTATACGCCCAGGACGAAAAGGGTCAACAACCGTTGTCCCAGTTCGGGGAAGTCCCCGGGTGTTTACGTCGTTCATTCATTTGGCGCAGACGGCCTTGACCGTCCATTCATGGCCCAGTTAGGAAAACATTTGTTTGTTTGATTTGCTTCGCTCTACCAAATTGTTTTGCATTATTGGGGGTCTGACATTATATGTTCTGTATTGTTCTGTTTTTTTTTTGTGTGTGTTTGTTTTGTGCTGTTACTACGGCTGCGTGTGTTGCCTATCTGTTGTGAATGTGGGATGGCCACCCACCTAATTGCCCTTGAGAATTACACTTCTCCCATAAGTCAGTAAAACTAGCGCCCTCGCTGATCAGACGTCGTCTGTGCGGAAATTCTAGAGCGCCTATATATTCTATTCTTGTCCCCAATAAATCCGTGTCGTCGGTCCGTTGGTGAGACCAATTCATTTTCCATTCAGTCCCCAAATGAGCCCGTTCCGTCGGTAAACCGGGAGACCAATCATTGCTAATTTATCGTCCCCAATCAGCCCGTTTTGTCGGTAAATCGGGAGACCAATCATCGCTAATTCTTCGTCCCCAATCAGCCCGCTCCGTCGGTAAATCGGGAGACCAATCATCGCTAATTCATCGTCCCCAATCAGCCCGCTTCGTCGGTAAACCGGGAGACCAATCATTGCTAATTCATCGTCCCCAATCAGCCCGCTTCGTCGGCAAATCGGGAGATCAATCATCGCTAATTCATCGTCCCCAATCAGCCCGCTTCGTCGGTAATTCGGGAGACCAATCATTGCTACTCATCGTCCACAATCAGCCCGCTTCGTCGGTAAATCGGGAGACCAATCATTGCTAAATTCATCGTCCCCAATCAGCCCGCTTCGTCGGTAAATAGGGAGACCAATCATTACTAATTCATCGTCCCCAATCAGCCCGCTTCGTCGGTAAATTGGGAGACCAATCATTGCTAATTCATCGTCCCCAATCAGCCCGCTCCGTCGGTAAATCGGGAGACCAATCATCGCTAATTCATCGTCCCCAATCAGCCCGCTCCGTCGGTAAATCGGGAGACAAATCATTGCTAATTCATCGTCCCCAATCAGCCCGCTTCGTCGGTAAACCGGGAGACCAATCATTGCTAATTCATCGTCCCCAATCAGCCCGCTTCGTCGGTAAACCGGGAGACCAATCATTGCTAATTCATCGTCCCCAATCAGCCCGCTCCGTCGGTAAATCGGGAGACCAATCATCGCTAATTCATCGTCCCCAATCAGCCCGCTTCGTCGGTAAACCGGGAGACCAATCATTGCTAATTCATCGTCCCCAATCAGCCCGCTTCGTCGGTAAACCGGGAGACCAATCATTGCTAATTCATCGTCCCCAATCAGCCCGCTCCGTCGGTAAATCGGGAGACCAATCATCGCTAATTCATCGTCCCCAATCAGCCCGCTTCGTCGGTAAACCGGGAGACCAATCATTGCTAATTCATCGTCCCCAATCAGCCCGCTTCGCCGGTAAACCGGGAGACCAATCATTGCTAATTCATCGTCCCCAATCAGCCCGCTCCGTCGGTAAATCGGGAGACCAATCATCGCTAATTCATCGTCCCCAGTCAGCCCGCTTCGTCGGTAAATCGGGAGACCAATCATTGCTAATTCATCGTCCCCAATCAGCCCGCTCCGTCGGTAAGTCGGGAGACCAATCATCACTAATTCATCGTCCCCAATCAGCCCGCTCCGTCGGTAAAACGGGAGACCAATCATTGCTATTCATCGTCCCCAATCAGCCCGCTTCGTCGGTAACTCGGGAGACCAGTCATTGCTAATTCATCGTCCCCAATCAGCCCGCTTCGTCGGTAAATCGGGAGACCAATCATCGCTAATTCTTCGTCCCCAATCAGCCCGCTTCGTCGGTAAATCGGGAGACCAATCATTGCTAATTCATCGTCCCCAATCAGCCCGCTTCGTCGGCAAATCGGGAGACCAATCATCGCTAATTCATCGTCACCAATCAGCCCGCTTCGTCGGTAATTCGGGAGACCAATCATTGCTACTCATCGTCCCCAATCAGCCCGCTTCGTCGGTAAATCGGGAGACCAATCATTGCTAATCCATCGTCCCCAATCAGCCCGCTCCGTCGGTAAATCGGAAGACCAATCATTGCTAACTCATCGTCCCCAATCAGCCCGCTTCGTCGGTAAATCGGGAGACCAATCTTTGCTAATTTATCGTCCCCAATCAGCCCGCTTCGTCGGTAAATCGGGAGACCAATCATTGCTAATTCATCGTCCCCAATCAGCCCGTTTTGTCGGTAAATCGGGAGACCAATCATTGCTAAATTCATCGTCCCCAATCAGCCCGCTTCGTCGGTAAATAGGGAGACCAATCATTACTAATTCATCGTCCCCAATCAGCCCGCTTCGTCGGTAAATCGGGAGACAAATCATTGCTAATTCATCGTCCCCAATCAGCCCGCTCCGTCGGTAAATCGGGAGACCAATCATCGCTAATTCATCGTCCCCAATCAGCCCGCTTCGTCGGTAAACCGGGAGACCAATCATTGCTAATTCATCGTCCCCAATCAGCCCGCTTCGTCGGTAAACCGGGAGACCAATCATTGCTAATTCATCGTCCCCAATCAGCCCGCTTCGTCGGTAAACCGGGAGACCAATCATTGCTAATTCATCGTCCCCAATCAGCCCGCTTCGTCGGTAAATCGGGAGACCAATCATCGCTAATTCATCGTCCCCAATCAGCCCGCTCCGTCGGTAAACCGGGAGACCAATCATCGCTAATTCATCGTCCCCAATCAGCCCGCTTCGTCGGTAAACCGGGAGACCAATCATTGCTAATTCATCGTCCCCAATCAGCCCGCTCCGTCGGTAAATCGGGAGACCAATCATCGCTAATTCATCGTCCCCAATCAGCCCGCTTCGTCGGTAAACCGGGAGACCAATCATTGCTAATTCATCGTCCCCAATCAGCCCGCTTCGTCGGTAAACCGGGAGACCAATCATTGCTAATTCATCGTCCCCAATCAGCCCGCTCCGTCGGTAAATCGGGAGACCAATCTTGCAAATCCATTGTCCCCAATCAGCCCGCTTCGTCGGTAAATCGGGAGACCAATCATTGCTAACTTATCGTCCCCAATCAGCCCGCTTCGTCGGTAAATCGGGAGACCAATCTTTGCTAATTTATCGTCCCCAATCAGCCCGCTTCGTCGGTAAATCGGGAGACCAATCATTGCTAATTCATCGTCCCCAATCAGCCCGTTTTGTCGGTAAATCGGGAGACCAATCATTGCTAAATTCATCGTCCCCAATCAGCCCGCTTCGTCGGTAAATAGGGAGACCAATCATTACTAATTCATCGTCCCCAATCAGCCCGCTTCGTCGGTAAATCGGGAGACCAATCATTGCTAATTCATCGTCCCCAATCAGCCCGCTCCGTCGGTAAATCGGGAGACCAATCATCGCTAATTCATCGTCCCCAATCAGCCCGCTTCGTCGGTAAACCGGGAGACCAATCATTGCTAATTCATCGTCCCCAATCAGCCCGCTTCGTCGGTAAACCGGGAGACCAATCATTGCTAATTCATCGTCCCCAATCAGCCCGCTTCGTCGGTAAACCGGGAGACCAATCATTGCTAATTCATCGTCCCCAATCAGCCCGCTTCGTCGGTAAATCGGGAGACCAATCATCGCTAATTCATCGTCCCCAATCAGCCCGCTCCGTCGGTAAACCGGGAGACCAATCATCGCTAATTCATCGTCCCCAATCAGCCCGCTTCGTCGGTAAACCGGGAGACCAATCATTACTAATTCATCGTCCCCAATCAGCCCGCTCCGTCGGTAAACCGGGAGACCAATCATCGCTAATTCATCGTCCCCAATCAGCCCGCTTCGTCGGTAAATCGGGAGACCAATCATTGCTAATTCATCGTCCCCAATCAGCCCGCTTCGTCGGTAAACCGGGAGACCAATCTTTGCTAATTCATCGTCCCCAATCAGCCCGCTCCGTCGGTAAATCGGGAGACCAATCATCGCTAATTCATCGTCCCCAGTCAGCCCACTTCGTCGGTAAATCGGGAGACCAATCATTGTTAATTCATCGTCCCCAATCAGCCCGCTCCGTCGGTAAGTCGGGAGACCAATCATCGCTAATTCATCGTCCCCAATCAGCCCGCTCCGTCGGTAAAACGGGAGACCAATCATTGCTATTCATCGTCCCCAATCAGCCCGCTTCGTCGGTAACTCGGGAGACCAGTCATTGCTAATTCATCGTCCCCAATCAGCCCGCTTCGTCGGTAAATCGGGAGACCAATCATCGCTAATTCATCGTCCCCAATCAGCCCGCTCCGTCGGTAAATCGGGAGACCAATCATTGCTAATCCATCGTCCCCAATCAGCCCGCTTCGTCGGTAAATCGGGAGACCAATCATTGCTAACCCATCGTCCCCAATCAGCCCGCTCCGTCGGTAAATCGGGAGACCAATCATACGTCCTTTGGAAAGGGGTCCAAGATTCTCACAGCTCTGGGAAATTAACTCTGTGTGCTACTAGCGTCCTCTCCCGCCTGCAAAATGTCGACACGGTCTCAGCAGAGCGAGGATTTCAAGTTCTTCATGTCCTCAGGGAAGGAACTCGGCCTTTCCGGGAGAGAACTAAGAGACTGGGTACAGGAGAGGATGGACGCCATACAGGCAGAACGACAGGCTCAGGAGAGACGAGAAGAAGCCGCACGGCAGGAACGAGAAGCAGAAAGACAGGCTCAGGAGAGACGAGAAGCAGCAGAGAGACAGGAAAGGGACAAGCAGCGTGCCCATGAACTCGCCATGCTGCAACAGAGTGGCCCTTCGCCTCCCCCTGCCCCCCAGGGGATGAGTGCCTTCAGCCAGGCTCTCGCCTGCATGCCGAAGTGGACGGAGGCCGAGCCCGAGGTGTGGCTCGACAGCGCCGAGACAGTTTTAAAGGCCTGCCCCCTGAGTGCAGCCGAACTCTCCCTGGTGTTGGGCAAGTTCCTTGAAGGAAGGCCTTGATTGCCTACAAAGCCCTCCCGCCGGAGGAGCAGGAAAATTGGGGGGTCATACGCCAGACTATCGCAAAGGCGTACGAGATAACCCCTGAACGCTGGAGGAGGCGCTGGCGAGGGCAAGTGAAAGAAGCCAACCAGACCTGGGCAGACTGGGCCTACCAGTCCGAGCGTGCCCGTGCCAAATGGTTCGAGTCCGTGGGGGTTACGACCCTCAACGAGGCAATCGAACAGATAAAAATAGAGCACTTTCTACTCTACACCCCTCCGGCCCTCGCCACGCACGTCGCCGAGAGGGAGCCTACGACGTTGGTGGAATGCTGTCGCATCGCCGACTCCTGGGATACTCATCACCCCCAGGAGAGCTCCCTCCAGCGCAAAATTACTCCACCTGCCTTCCTTTCGGGTGCCCCTCCGCCGAAGAATGGGCAATCACAGAAGCCCGTTGTGTGCGGGTTCTGTAAAAAGATCGGGCATGCCAAGGAGCAATGCCGCAGTAAACCACCCGCGTCTCTCTCTCCCGGACAGCCCCCTAATAAGTCGCCTGCGCCCTCTGCCGGGGCAGTGCGAAGAGATTTCAGCCAAACCTTTTGCACGGCGTGCAAGGTTTATGGCCACTCTTCCTCATGGGCAAAATGCCCTAGAAATAATAAGGCAGGAACTCCCGCCGTCGCCCTGGCAGTAACGAATCCTGAGTCCTTAGGCCCTCCTGCCGAGGGTCCCATCTATGTGGCACCTCCTCGAGGTAGACTCTCCGCACGCCAGGTCAAGGCATTTGACGACTCTGGCGCGCAAATTTCCCTCATAAGGAGGGACAAAGTTCCCTATGGAGCTATAATAGACCGACGCAAGCTCGTCACCATTGAGGGCATTAACGATTTTAAAATGATCCTCCCTACGGTCCAACTGAGGGTCACCCGACCCCACAGAGCCAGGACCCTTCGTCTCGCCGTAGCGAAACGCATTCCAGGAGACTATGACGTCCTCCTGGGCCAAGACTTTGCGTCCCCTTTCAAGCCACAACCATTACGGGGTCCCCATCCCCCAATAAATCATCCAAATCCGAGCCCAGTGCCCGGCACGGCATCAGTGCCAGTGCCGAGGCCTCAGCCAGATCTCCCTACAGGAGAATCTCGGCCTTCAACTCCTCTGCCAGTGCCCCTTCGGCGCACTGAGCAGTGCCAGTCTCCGTCCGTCCAGACAGACGAGACCACCACCACATCGCCACCAGCGCCAGTGCCAATGTCAGTGCCTGACCTGGTCACCCCTGCAAGCAAGTCGACCCCGCCCCCTCCGGCCGTCCCCTCTCTCTCGCTGCCCGCCGCAGATTCCTCCGCGAGTCATGATTCTGCCCCGCCTTCCTGGGCCGATGAACTCTGCGATCTGCGCCGGTTAATGTCCGAGATGGCGAACAAAATTCCTGGGTCAGTTGTCGCAGCAGCTGACCCAGATGGCACCCCTTGCCGCCCTTTGGCCTCGGGCCCTCCGATTCCCCGGCCAAGGACAACGGTCCAAGGAGGAGAGGTTCACGGCGGAGTTACCACGGGTGTGGGCGATCGCAGGTAGTCCACAAGGAGCCCCGAGCTCTTCTGGCCCCTGTGCAAACTTGGCATATGGCCCCCTTCTTCATCTTTGAACGTCTTGGCACCTTTCATCCAGGAGAGGATGCCAAGGCTTTCCACTATCCTCTTCCTTTCCTTTGGAATTTCTATCCCTCACCCTTCTCTGTCGATCTTTCCTTCACACTTTCCCTTACTTACCACCGCAAGCGGCAGTTAACATATGGGATATCCTCCCCTTTTAAAATGCACTAATTATTTTATTTTGAAGCAGTAAGAGAGACAGAGTGGGAAGTGGCACGCCCTTACGCCCGTCCTTTGGCACAAGGCAGGCGTGTCAACTCCTCCTGAAGGGGTCGCGCCCTTTGGGTTTCTTTTCCCCGCCCTTGGGCTGAGAGTTAGCTCTGACCGTCGTCTGTTGGCGACGGAAGTTAAAGAAGTAAATCATAAATACCTCACTCTGTGATCCTTCATTTTCTACGTATATTATTCACTTTTGCATTTAATCTTTTTTTTTTTTTTTAACGAATCTTGAGTCACAAGACTCCTGCCCTTACGAATTTTAACGTTGCCTTTTTAATCCCCGCAGTGCGGCCCGCCCTTTAGTATGAAGTAATATCCTTCGTTGTTGTTCTGTGTAGTTTCCTTTTTTTTATTTACATTTTTTTTTTGTTGAGTTATTCCTGTGGAGAATGTTAGCCCTGTCCATTTTCCCCTTCATTTGTTTATCCTCCCATTTATAAGTCGAGTAGTCTATTTATAGCTTACACCCAAGTTGTAAGCTGCAGACGTAAAAATTTAGCGTCGTTTAAGTTGGCGAATTAAAACCCGCGAATAATCTCTCTGCCTCACAGCTGTCAAGTTCTTGTCCCTTCAGATTAGCGTTCGTGGGAAATATTAGTTATGCTCGTCGAGCTTGTGAACAATTGGAGGTCGACTGAAAAGAAGAATTGAATTCAATTATTACAATTTTGGTAAAGGGGATATTATTTAATACCTACAATGTATTGTCACGAATGCCGCCTCTTCAAGTCACAACTAATAGCATGCCTGTAATTCCAGGATAGCATTAAGGAATCAGTGGGTTTACATTTGTTTCCTTTTAAATTCTGCCTTGTATGTTTTATTTTGTTGTTGTTATTTTGAAATTTTGAAGTGTTCTTTGTTTATTTTCTTTTGAGCGCCTTATTACCCCAGTAAAGTAAATCGAATAAAGAATGGGTAGAAACAGTACTTAGGAAGTATTTGAGCAATAATTAATTTGCAAACAAGTTTACCCTTTTATTGTATATTCTAAATTGCACTCTGCTCCTAAAGTAAACCTCCAGTTTGTTATTGATTAGTGTGGCATCAGAGTTTTACAAATAAAGTAAAGTAAAGGTTGTAGCAAAGCAAAAGATAGAATAAAGTCGAACGTTTTCTTCGCTCATTTTTGCTGTTGTCAATATTTGCACCCGTTTATAGGTGTGAATATTATCTTGCCAGGGGAGCTGTAAAGAGTAGCGCCAAAATACGCTAGGAAACTGTTCTCCTTTCCTGCTTTGGGTTGGTTTGAACCTCTGAAGGTCGGGGTATAGGGGCTCAGAGAATATAATAGTTTGGGGACAGTAATCTGGCTTTGCACTGTTTTCTTTGGTACAGGGAAGTAAGATCGTTTTCTATGATATATCCGGGTCGGCGACCTGGGTCAGGACATCGCCCCCCCCCCCCCCCTACCCCTGTCCAGAAGCAATAAAAGGTCAGGGCCAGGACAGCTCTCTCTCACACGCTGTCGCTAGTTTAAGCCAAGCAGTCACGCCTCTGCAGGCCGTTGCCCCTGCCCTCCTCTTCCGCTCGCCGCCACGTGGATCCCATCGCCGCCCTGTGTGCCCCGTGTTCCATTCCACGTGGCCTTAGAAGACTGCAAGGGGGATTGCAAGTCTTCCAAACGCGAGCTGACATTAAACGGCGGCCTTTTCATCATCCCAAGGGCGCCCTTTTCCGCCCCAATCTACGACTTGAAGAAATACCTTGGAGAGGGAGGCTACCATTTGTCCACGCTCCCACACGTGGCTCTCGGCAGAAGACGTCGGCATCCCTACGCCCCTACAAATGTGGTAATGTACCCAAAACGAGTTGCTAGTCACGATTACTTAGCCCTTTTGCATTTATTAATCTCTGGGCCTATAACTTTGTGTTCCCTGATATTCCTTGGTTCAAGCCAGGCCCACGTGTTCACAGCTTCTTTCCTCTGAGTCACCAGTAACGCCTCGGGGAGTCCTTGGCGCCTTCAGTGCACCCCTGAGTAATTCAATCCCCAAATTCCAGCATTCGATGTGTAACGTGGGTCCAAATATCGTTTCAGAAAGACGCCTGTAGCAGAATTATCCTTGGTCCGTGTTCCTGGCATTCCCAAGCTCCCCCCCCTTCGGGAGGACTTCTACGGCAGTAATTTACCGTATTTTCAGTTAATTTTCCTTTTGACCTTGTGTGCTATCAAATATAACTATTTTTATATCCACGTGTTTCACGCACTTCCCCTAGTGAAGAGCCCTCCGCTCCGTGTACTTCTTTTTTTTGTTTGTGTTTTATATGTCCTGGGTATCTTACAAGGCCATTTTCGAGTAAAGTAATAATTGTGGAGTCATAAGATCCACCTGCACCAGGAAACATATATATATATATATATATATATATATATATATATATATATATATATATATATATATATATATATATATATATATATATATATATATATATGTATGTATGTATGTATGTATGTATGTATGTATGTATGTATGTATGTATGTATATATATATATATATATGTATATATACATATATATTAATAATATTTTACGGTATGTACACGTCCTTTGTCTTTCCCAGGACCCACTGATGTTTCAGATGGCTCATCCATCCGATGTCGTGGGCTGAGCCAAACCTCACTATCATAGGTAATAAGATATACTGTACTCTTCTTGATTATATATTTCTCTATAGAAAACGAAGACTGTTTCCAATGTAGTTAAGTTCTTCATTGGAGGTGGGGGGTAGAGCTCTCGGCTAGCACGCTGTTGGCCCAGCGTTCGACTTTCCGCCCGCCAATGAAGAATTAGAGGAATTTATTTCTGGTGATAGAAATTCATTTCTCGTCATAATGTGGTTCGGAATCCACAATAAGCTCTCGTAAAATGACCCATGCAAGCAGATTAAAATATGGTTTGACATATAAATGCGATCAAAATCAATATTTGTTCCCGTTTGTAGTTTAGTGAATGTATGTATCAACTAAAAATGAAACCGCAAAGGCATCGTTACGGAGCCTGGTCGAGAAGGATAGTGCTTGAAACTTAATATTTTGGAGTATAAAAATGTCACGTGTAAATGAAGACTTAACATTTTAGAGTATAAAAATGTCACGTGTAAATTAAGATTTAATATTTTAGAGTATAAAAATGTCACGCGTATATTAAGACTTAATATTTTAGAGTATAAAAATGTCACGTGTAAATTATTGTCAGAACTAAGATGAAAAAGCCACATACAGTTTATCTAGGATGGTGGGATTTGGTTGATGTCCGTTGTTAGTAATAGCCTGAATTTGACAGCAATAAATGTTGCAGCGTTGCTACTGATATAGTTTAGTGGCAGAGATTTTCTTATTACAGCCACCAGCGATTTTTGTGATGTGCTTTACCTTTATCTAGCAGCAACAACAATATATTCATATATTTAAGGAGAATGGAATATTATATATATATATATATATATATATATATATATATATATATATATATATATATATATATATATATATATATATATATATATATATATATATTCCATTTTCCTTAGATATGAGGTTGTTGCTGTTAGATCAAGGTAAACACACTTTAGAAAAATCGCTGCTCGCCGTAATAAGTAAATCTCTTCCACCTAACTATATATATACAGTGTATATATATATATATATATATATATATATATATATATATATATATATATATATATATATATATATATATATCACACATTACCACAGGTGAAAAATAAGAAACGGGGTGTAGGTCCTGACCGGTTTCGACTTTATTTCCAAGCCATTGACGATGGACTGATACAGAGTATGAGAAGTCACAGATATATATACTACAAGAACAGTACTGACGAACATACACAACCATTAGAGCCTACATATCCCCACTCAGGCCGGTGTCGAGGTAGGAGTGGCCTTTAAAACTCATTTGGCTAAAAATCACAATATACTCTCTGGGGACATTGCTGATAAACAGACCATACGCCACCTCAGATCCACACCTGACAGGTGTCACGGAGGCGGAGTTTGGAAACTCATTAACATTACTACCCTCGTACTGTGTTTACAAATATGATAATCTTATTTTCATACATCTCTACTGCCTACCTTAAAGTTTAAACAATTTACAAATTTCTTTTGATATTAAAGGATCAACTTTATACATCCCTTGACTGATATTCATATTATGAATCACGTACAAAAGTGATAATAATCATATTATATATATATATATATATATATATATATATATATATATATATATATATAGATATATATATATATATATATATATATATATATATATATATATATATATATATATATATATACATACAATCAGTAAGCTACAAACGTCCTTTAATATCCAATTCGCTCTACCTCGGAAATAATATATTTTCATATATGTTACCTTCTTCTTCTTCGTTTTTAACGTGCATTTTTTCCCATTTTTATATGGGGTAAGCACGATGCCTTCTTTTGAAGGACTTTGATTTGGCGGTGGGGTAGACCGTAGCCTCGATCGGCTGCTCTGCCTGACATCGCTTAAACCCCGGTAGCGAACGTGTAAATGTTACCAAATCCCCAACTCCCTTTCTCCCAGCAGCGAGGAGAACTGGGCGGGTAGGTTGATAGTTCGAGACCGTGTGAGGTGTCTGTTATGTTTTTAGGAGATGTTGGAGTGGCTTTGTTTATGTGTGTATTAGTCTGTAACACCCATTTGCTTTCAGCAAACCTATCCGTTGATTACATACGTCATCCCGGGGTGTCTACACGGATAGCAAAGTGTCTGCCTTTTCTGACTGGTCGGCTGCGGGGATTGAAGCCTCGCCATAGACTTCTATGAAGTCTGAGGTTGCTGCTTCTACCAACCGAGCCATCGAGGCTCCTTTTCATATATGTTACCGAGGGGAATTTATTAGTTGATAATTGGATATTAAAAGACGTTTGTAGCTTACTGATTGTATATGAATCACGGTGATGTGATAAAAAGTTATACATATATATATATTATAGATATGTACATATATATGCATATATATACGCACACACATATAATATATATATATATATATATATATATATATATATATATATATATATATATATATATATATATATATAATTATTTATTTGAGCAAATACTTAGACGTACAGCAAGGAGATTTATATTCATCATTTAAAGAAAAGGAAACCTGTGTATTTGTTAACACACAGTCTCATCCGGTATGATCCGCTTTTCTATGTGTTGATTTGGAAAATGTGCTGGCCACGATTTTTGCAACCGCTACAGTCCCTGGCAGCCATGGTGACCTTGACCATATTGGAGATTTCAAATGGAATAGTCTCACAGTATTCCATTTGAATTTAATTTGAGTTTGAATTAAAGGGCTTCATTGCTGTTTCCTAAACAGTACAATTTGCTTTTGTTTACCAGTGGAATTCCACATACTTCGATGCGTGTTGACAAAAGTAAGGAAAAATAACAAGAGAAGCGAGACCCTGGAATTACGGTCAGTTAGGGAATAAGGCTGGTAAGACTGTCAATCCGTGAGGATGTGGGAGCGGGGTGGGAGGGGGAGGGGCAATTAAAGGATTAAGAAGCCAAGTGAGGTAGGAAGCTCGAATTAAAAGCAGATCAGAAGGGAAGGGTCTGATGAGACCCTTTTGGCATAAGTATCCATTTTCCGATGTTTCTAATGTTTGTAATATAATATTTGTCATTTAAAGAAAGGGACAAGGTTTCACCTGGTTTGATCCGGTTTTTTCTTACCTACGCATTGGTCAGGAAATGGCCTTTTCTATTATAGAAAGATCCTCCTTTAAAGCAACAATCCATTCGCGAGGGATTTTAGGATAATACCCTTTGCAGCCTAACGGTTATGATGGATGGCCTTGAGCGTACAAAACTCTTTGTAGCCATTACACTCCCTAACGGTTATGATGGCCTTGGGCGGGCGTGTTCAAGATTTCAAATTGAATGTTGTCACAGAACGTTCATTGAATTTAACGTGGGTTGTAGTTAAAGGACGTCGTTGTTGGATCCTGAGCGATGCAATTCTCCTTTCATTACCAATGAAATTCCACATTCTTTGAAACGTGTTTGCTAACGAAAGCAAAATAACAAAAGAATGAAGACTTCTGGAAGTGTGGTCAGTTTAGGAATAAGAGTGTCAAACCTACGGGGAATTACGGGATAAAGAAGCCAGATTAGGTAGGTAGCCCGGATTAAAATCAGGTCAGAAAGACGCACCCTGTCCAGACGTTTCCAGGAACTGGCAGATGTTAAAGGCGTGAGTAAAATTGCTTGTCCCGAATAGGTTAACATAAGTTGCCTGCTAAATCGTCTGGAAAAATATAACTTTTCATCCAGTATTTATTTTTTTTTTTTTTGGGTCTTTCACTCCTTAGTCTTTTATATATCCTTCGGTGATATTCTGCGTTTATTTATTAATCAGTTTATTTATATATTTATTTTTGGCTTTATTTATATATTTATTTATTTTTGGCATTATCTTTGATGGTTCAAGTTTCAGTATCTTTCGTTCTGTTCAGAAAATTAAGAAGTGTAGTTCCTGATTTTCAACTTTCGACAGAGATAAAGCTAATAAGTGCCTTCATAAGAATTTTACTTTTTTTTTTTTTTTTGAGAAATGTTTCACACTGGAAATTGTTATAAATCATTATATGTTACTGCATTACATTAAAAGTCTCTTACTGGTACAGTGCTTTGATGAATATCTGCCTCTTGAAATAAAATGTCATTTATTTTATTAGCCATGTGATAAACATTGAAAAATGAAAAATCAAAGAATGCAACTCACGCAGCAAAGGCAACAGGAGTTGGAAATAAAATTATTTAGTCAACCAAACCGAAGAGCAAATAGCTGAATTCAGCGGTAGCGCTCTCTCTCTCTCTCTCTCTCTCTCTCTCTCTCTCTCTCTCTCTCTCTCTCTAGCCAAAAATGTATAACATACAAGCGTTAGCCCTGATAAATTGTTGTATTTCAGTATCATATATATTTACTAAAACAATAACATTTTGCATTGTGGAGGTGCATAATTATCAATATCAAGATTAAAATCGATGTGCTTTTGTAAGAAGGGAACAGAAACACTTTCAAAATCTCACTTTGTTATATCAGATCATTACTGTTGCTTTCGCTTGCTCTTAAAAGATAAGGTACGATTATATGAATTACATCTATCTTTTATATCAATGTCCGTTTGACTTTTTTTTTTTTAGCCAAAATTCGAAATATTTCGGGAAATTTGGATTTGATCTTATCTTGTTTTAAAAATATTCTAAATACTTCTCATCATTATTTATTGGAGTTTTAGATTGATAAAATATTAGCGTATCATTACTATTTCAGGTTATATTTATATAACTGAAAGAAATTATAAAAATAAGATAAAAGTGTTACACGTCTTACGTGTCGGGGAGGCAGTTTTCATTACGGGAACCAACTTCCAAGACAAAACAGTGTCAGCCCACTGCTAATTTTACTGGTAATATATTTTACTGTTTATGTTATAAAGAAGCAGCTTTTACGGTAATATCGAAGTTCTTATGCATACACAACCGCTAGGGTTAAATGTTAAAAATTATGTTCCGCCTTTATAATAATAAACAGGAGAGATGTGTTATAAGATTGAACAGACTGTGTCCGCCTAGGCTGACCATTTCTTAGGTCCGGACCTACGTGGATCATTCATTGTTTTGAAGCCTTAGCTTTAAATGCTGTGGACATTTTTTTTCTGAAACGGTTTGATATTAAATTTCTAGGCTACGGTGAATCATAGGCTGTTTGGGTACGTTCTCTGGATGAGATATGTGCAGCCCACCTTAGACTGATGTTACAGAGAGCTTTTACAACGCGATGCTGTTGGGTTGCAGACCCCTTGGTTATGGTTAAGTGAAGGGAATGGTGAACAGGCTATGTAGAGCAGAGTGCAGTAGTTTTATCTGCCGGTGTGACCCTTCAACGAAAATTAGTGTAGAAGAAAAGTAGTTCAGTTTGTCTTAAAACCTCCAAAAATAACACTACCTGCCAGTTATTCAAAGATTTTTTCTTCTTTCCACTTTTTGCAGGACTCATAATTTTCGTAAGTTTGTCAGGGCACGGCCTTAGGATAAGTTAGGTTAGGATGCATTCCTGTTGGAATATGACTCTGAACCTCTTTTAAGCAGCCCTTCCTCCCCCCAAGGGTCCAGGTCAGGGTACGGCCTTTTATTTATTTTAATTAACACCTATTGGTTGTAGGAACATCATTATCACTGTGGTAAAATGGCAATTAAAATAGCTTGCTGATGCGTTTGATTTTCTCCATCGCTCCGCTACTGTGGAAATAACAATGTATGTGACCATGGCCAGAACGCTAATCCAAATTACCTTAAAAATGTTAAATACATTCACAGCAAAATTCAGTTACTTTCTTTTATTAATGGCGTCTTTCGATAGGCTACCCTTTAGGCCATTCGGTGAATGTCAAGCCATAAATATATATTTATTTTAGGCAATCTTGGCCGACAGGTATTTAAATAAACCTTACTTTTAAGCTGAGCCCTGTATCTTGTATCTTAGCCTAACAGCAGACAATCAGTTGAAATTTTGTTGAGAGAAAAAAGTTATGGACTTGTCTGTAATTGCTGACGATTTCTTCATGGCTCTTCATTTATATCTTGCCAGTAGCTCATTTTTTTTTTTGCAATGTGGTAGGAAATGCATAGTAAATGGTTTAATTATTAATTTTTAAATTGTATTAATCCATACAATTTTGTAAAAAGAAAATATTTGTTTTCCTAATTCATTAACATTGTTTTTTAGTCATTTTCACTGACAAACCACTGTTTATACAGGTAAAACCTACCCTGTAACCTACTATAACCCCCTCCCCACCACCTTAACAGTTGTAAGGGACCACAGTACTTGTGAAATTCAGGTGGAGGAATAGGAAACATTTTGAAATGCGAGGGTGTATCCTGACCTAACCTTACCTAACATAGAACACAGCCATTACTTGCCCGAAGCAAAGAGCTCACCCCCCCCCTCATTCCACCAGCTTGACTTAGGGCATCATAAGCCATGGGTTTTTTTTTTTTTTCATTCCCATTTCTACAGATTTTGAGATTCCTGTGTTGCTTTGTGATGACCTTCATTCTTCATTTATTCTTGAAGTCATTGACCTATAACATGCTTCCAACTTGAGGACCAATAATCAGTTGATAGTATATTTGGACTGGTGTTTATTTACAGGATAGCAATTTAATTTATAAAAGGAACTGAAGCCGCTTTTTACATACTTAAGCATTATATAAACAATTTAGAGTAAAAGCCTCTGAATTCAACATTAAAAATTAGAGTAACATCAAAACGGACAGGTTCTAATTTTCCCTGGTTTAGAAGTGTGTCTTAGTCTGTTCAACATTCTAAGATCGCAAGGGGGGTGGGGCCAGGAAAGGAATACAGCGTTGCCAGATCTATTTATCCTTTTAAATCTCAGCCTCGAGGTTAATCCCTTGTTTATGCCTTTACCTGAGATCTGTCATTTACTGTACTTCGTTTTCTAAAGAAACAACGAGTAGTTTTTGGTTGTTCTTATTTAATGATTTTCCGTTCTTTGCCTGCTTTTTGGAAATAATAATCATAGTTCTTATAATAATACCATAATGTGTTTATTGCATTAAAAATCTTAAAATTAGTGTGGTTGGTTAGGCAGGAATGGCTTTTCAAGCCATTTGATTACTGTCCATACTCCATATTGGTTATATGACTGTATTTTTTCAGTGACTCTGCAG
The DNA here is from genome assembly GCA_039081455.1 of Macrobrachium rosenbergii. NCBI lineage: Eukaryota > Metazoa > Arthropoda > Malacostraca > Decapoda > Palaemonidae > Macrobrachium > Macrobrachium rosenbergii. The sequence continues at coordinate 40,967 of JANJGK010005787.1, forward strand.
GTTAAATAAGCACTCATCATTTAGGAGAGAAAATTACCATTAATTATGGGGCACCCTTGTTGTCTCTTTAATATGAAATATTTTAAAATATTATAAACAGTTTACTTGACCTGGGAGTAAAGATGTTGGCCGTGGGGAGATCTGATCCGCTTTGGCTATCCCTTCAAGGGCTATCAATACTGTCCAGTGACTGGCTGCTTGAGGTGACCACCACTGTTATTGTTTTAGATCGAGCTGGCCATATAAATGCCCTCGCTGACCACGTGTCAGGGAAACTGAGTTTTGGCAGCGGCGGCCAAAAATGATGCCATGTCTCTTTGTTTTTATGAAGATAAATTAGGCTTGTACTGCAAATATGTGAAGCCTAATATGTTTCGATGTTATCTTTAAATGAATAACATTTCTTTTTTAAATTTCACTTGAACAAGCTCTAACAAGGCAAAACTTTTAATCATAAGACGTTTGACACCGCTGTATTCTTTACCTGGCCCCACCCCAGCGATCTTAGAATGTTAAACAGACTATAGTAACAGTCATATTTATGTTTTTATATTTATACAGTATTTTATAGTGTATTGTTTGTTGTTAATAAGACTATATAGTGATTGTGACACTGAGTAGTGATAAAATTTGGAAAATCTTACTGTTTTACATCCGTAGAGTGTTTTTCACCAAATCTGTAAACTTCCAATATCCATAAGGGCCTTGGATGTATTATTGCGGGCAAACAGGGGAGTACTGGATAATATACACATACAGGTGTTACAATTATACAGTACATGACAATAAATCAGTATAAAATTTTCAGATGATAACGTTTGCGAACAGCATAACCCTGCCTATACCACCTCCAAGATTGCCACTGTCGTATATATTCGTATGTATGCACATTATTTTGATTGTCTATTTTCTATAGTTTTCCGAAAAAGACGAATGTTACAAAACAAAACATGTATTTCATTAGGAGTGGGCATAAAAGATATGTAATACCTTTTTTAATGCTACAATTGTTGGAAGGAGGTGGTACGCTGAGACATTCTGAGCCTTGCTGATCTAACCACCTTAACAAGTTTTATGATAACTCATTCTTTCATTCTGGTGCCAATAATGACGGTTTAATTTGAGAGGTGTCTTGAATACAGTAAGTAATGCAGAAATGCACACACACATAATGAAAACGGATCGTATGTACTGCATATGACTATGTGCATTTGTCTGCTTTTATGGAGTTAGCAGCTTCTGTTTTGGACTCCCATTTGATATCGCGGCTTGAAAACCCTAAAAATTATATTAACAAAATCTCCGTTTGTGTGTGTCTGTGTACAGTCAGGATTAATAAAGATGCACTAAAGATATATTGTTACTGATATGGTATAGTATACTAAAATCTCCTTGGGACCTGTAGTGGCTACTCAACAGGTTATGTGGGCGCCCAGCTCCATTGGAACGAACAAAAAAGTTATCTTGCCTGTGTACTTTGCTTTGTATAAGTCTGTGGCACTGGCGGATCCAGATAAATTTCATGGGAGGGCACCAATTTTCATATACATTATATATATATATATATATATATATATATATATATATATATATATATATATATATATATATATATATATATGTATATATATATGTATATATATGTATATATATGTATATATATATGTGTGTATATATATATATATATATATATATATATATATATATATATATATATATATATATATATATATATATATATATATATATATATATATAAATATATATATATATATATATATATATATATATACACTCTCTCTCTCTCTCTCTCTCTCTCTCTCTCTCTCTCTCTCTCAGTTTTATTATTATT
>JANJGK010005788.1:0-42816 GCA_039081455.1 Macrobrachium rosenbergii
TAGTTTAGGTGAACTGGAAATGTTGAAATGAATAAAGGCCTGTGTGCCATCACCCAAGGGGGCTGGTCTTGTAAGACTGCCCTGGTGGTCATTGAGTCTCTTAGCCACTGCCCTGTTACCAGAGGCCTTAGGCCTTTAGGAGCCATAAAGCCCAGAGTGATAATTGTGGTTTAGTGTCAGTTTTGTCATTGTTAATTGTTTATGACAGCTATTTGGTTGCTGGAAGCATTTTGTCACCTGGAACAATCTTCCAGTTGGTTGATATTAACTGGAATAGGGCTACAAAATCAGTTTCATGAGACTGTAAAGATGGCTGTAGATTAAGACTGTGTTTTTTACATTTTTGTGTCTTGCTTGTAGTGTGTTTTGTTACTTAGATTGGTTTGTAATTGTCAAAGGTGTTTTGTCAAGGAACCAAAGATAATTTTGGACACGAGAACTTGATGTAAAACTTGAGTCACAGTTGTAACTTGGCAAGTTGTTAAAATGTTCAAGTTTTGCTTTGCTAATTTTGAGCAAAGTTCTACTGTTAAGTTGCATAACTCACTAAAGTATGAATTTATTCCAAATATACCTTGTCTGGTAATCATACCTGTATTTATAACTGAATGAATTGATTACAAGGAAATATTTCTGTATTTTTTGTAATATATCTTGATTCATTTGATCTGAAGTTGAAAAATTTTAATGTGTGCTCAATTAGACTTGAAGAGTTTCATAGTACTGTATTGATTTGTGATGAGAATGGAGTAAGTCACTTTTAAAATACAGGGTATGGCATAAGCAACGCCCTTTGTTTAAGTGGAACAAAATTAAAGCCTTTTTGATTATCCTTTATTTTTTCGAACATGAATGTATTGCCTCAGGTTAATAGATTAATATAATATATTAACAAAATTAATATATTGCTTATTCGGTTTAATACTGTTCATACAAATGAAATTAAACCAAATTTAAGAAAAAAAAGTTACAAAAGATTTAAAGTTTTAGAATTTATTCATTTATTTGAGAGGTTCAAAATGTTCCCCTTCATGTTCCATACAATTCTGAACTCTACCAGCAACACTTTTACAAACTTTTTGACACATTTCAATGGTAATTTCATGAAATTTATCTGAAATTGCATTCTTTAATTCTGGAATTGTTTTCTTCTTAAGATTGTAAACCTGATCTTTCAATACACCCCACAAAATAAAGTCCAGTGGTGTTAGGTCTGGTGAACATGATGGCCATTCAATTGGTCCTCTTTGTCCTATCCATCTACCTTCAGAATTTTCATTTAACCATTCCCTAACTCTTATCCCATAATGGGGAGGTGCTCCATCCTGTTGAAAATAAATATCATTTTGATTTTCAACTCTTGGCCAAAATTCTGTTTGTAGCATATGCAAATAATTATCTTGATTCACAGTACTTTCAAAGAATATCGGCCCTATTAATCCCATGCAAGAAATGGCAGCCCAAACTGTTACTCCTGGTAAATTAATATCCTTTTCCAAGATGACATGAGGATTGTCATTGCTCCAATACACACAATTATGGCGATTGGTATGTCCATTTAACTTAAAGGTTGCTTCATCTGACCACCATATCGTGTCAAGGAAGGTTACATCTTCATTAACTTTAGTCATAAAGATTTCACAAAATTGCAATCGTGTATCTTGCTCTCCATCATGCAAACTTTGAAGCACACGTGGAATATAAGGTCTCATGTTTAGCCTCTTCAACATTCTGCGAACACTCCTATCACCAATTGCTAACTCTGCATAAAGACTCCTACTGGATTTTTGAGGAGAACGCAACAACGATTCTTGTAGTTCATTGGACTTTTCTAAGCTTTCAGTTTCATCACCATTTTTATTGATTTGATAGTACAATTGAATTGCTTTTACTCTCTGTTCCTTTGCTAATCTCATGGTTGTATAAAATATCTGAAAAAATGAAGATTTAGCAAATTAATTAAAGAAAACATACGTTATAAGATATAAAATTAAAAAGGGCTTTACTTATGCCGCACCCTGTATATTTATGACATTGCATCTGTTGAAACTGAAAAGCGCAAAGAGTGTGAATGTATAGGCTATGTCATTAATTTTAAAGACTTTTTCAGTTTATAATTGTACCATTGTCCCATTTAGGAAAGGAAGAGTTTTGGGACATTTTGTTATGCTACCAAAAGCTTTCTAGAAGGGAACTCGGTATCACCTGATACGTGCCCAAGTGTTTTGCACGTCTTGTGCAACTGATCGAGGACGAGTGAACACACAAATGGTTGCATCATTTCACCAAGAAGTGGTGCAGCAACCTTTATGTTTTATTAAAATTGTCTGTGCATTTATTGTTACTTCCTGCTAATCTGTGTTGATCAAAAGGTTTTGGCAAAATGGCCATTATCTGAAATGGAATTGTGACGGTCCCAATATAAAAATGAAGGGATCCCCCAGCAAAGTTTTGGGGTTGTTACCTAGGACTAATATTTCTTGGGGGTTATTATCTTTATGATATTTACACTCTTTTGTTTATGTTTTGACGGTCATTCCCACTGGGCTTTTACTTGCATTTATCTTGCATTTGTGATGGTAAATCCTTCTAGATCTATCTTCTCTGGCATGAGGGATTTAATATTGCAGTCTAGGTACTTTTCTGTGTGTTGTGAAGGATTTATTATGTGTTTATGGTCGTAAATCCTGTCAAGATTAACCTTTCCTGTGATGAGAGGTTTAATATTGCATTTTGAGTACTTTTTTCTATGTTCTGTACGTTCCCTGGCATGAGGGATTTAATATTGCATTTTGGGTACCTTTCTCTGTCCTGAAGGATTTATTAGATACTTAATCCTTGGTAAATCCAGTATGGATTTCATTCCATCTTGCGTAAAAAATCTGGAAGGCCCTACATTGTTAAAACCAGTTTAAAAGTGGCCAAAGTCTGCCTGAAATAAGTTTAATCTTCTAACTCCTTTGTAAATCCATTAAAGATTTCGTTCTGTATTGTAGAAACAGTCTGGGAGTTTCTTGTTTTGTTAAAACCCAGTTTGAAAGTGTCCAAAATCTAGCTGAAATGTTTCCTGTGTGACCAGCTACTCAAATCTTTACTGGGACATACCCCACTTTGTGTTAATTTTCCCAATTTCTTAGGAACCTCTCAGTAAAACTCTTTATCCTTACTTATTCTGGTATCTATTTTTATTCAGTGGGAGGTCGGAAGTCAATGGATCAAGCCATTTCTGCAGTGTTTGTTATGGGTGACGTAAAATTAGACTTACAGGTCTAGATGCTGAGTGGAAGTTTTGATTCAGGCATCAGCTGATAAGATAGGTCTGTTGTTGTAGTTCCTGCTGTAGGGAAATTCTGTTTCCTGTTTGGTTTTTTTTTTACCAGATTTAAGTTTTCCCTGTTTAAAGAGGTTGTTTTTCCACAGTCTCTTTGTAAATAAGAGTGACCTTGCTTCTAATGCAAGTTAATAAGGTGTTACTCTTGTTCATGAGCCAATACAGATGCCAAGACTGTGTTTTATTCAGTTATAATTAAGTGCTGGCTCATTTCGGTCAATTTTCCCTTAGTTTCTTATGTAATTCCCCCCCCCCACTCCTTTTTTTTTTTTTACAAGGAAATCATTTATTGCAAGAACTTGAAATTTCTCCAGAGGAAAGACCTTGCTTTGAATAGGGCATCATAAAATTGTTATATACGTAACAGTTCCTGTATATGATTTCCAAATTGTTTGTGCTTCTTTGTTAAAGTTTCATTGGTGTTTGATGCTCCATTTGGTGGATAAATGTCTTATCCTGTCGTTTTTGTGGGTGGTACGTGAATGAACTTGGGTTTTCAATAGTAAATTTGGGTTTATGAAAGACTGAACTTTGGTTAGTACTGTTAGCTAACCTAGTCTTGTCACCAGAATGAGCATTGACTCTGTTCCTTGAACAGTATGTATTTTCTGACTTTTTTCAATTCTTTCAGGTGTCCAAATTTGTGATGGAATAGGGAAAAAGGGGTGTTTGTGTGGAGGAAGAATTTGATAACAATCTGATGCCCATATTCTTAGTGAGAAGGTTTTTCAGCATTGAATTCCAAGCAAAATTTCATGTGTGAGGAATAGGATGGAGACTCATTTGCATAATTAGACAGTGATGTATTTGACAGAAATGTCTGTTTTTATATATATTTAGTCAGGAATTGGCACAAGAATTATAGTCAGAGAGAAGTTTTGAACGATCACGTGTCAACTTCAGTCTTGGGTCCCCATTTTACTGACTAAAATATTGTCTCAACGGTATAATTCTCGTATTTGTGTCCTTCAAAGGCAAATATATTCCTGGTTTGGTTAATTTAAATTCTGTGGAGCTCAGTCATAAGTCTGCAGGCTGAGAGAGAATGGTTCTTATCTGTGGGGAGTAGATGAAGATTTTAGGCCCATGTTCTGTGAAAATATGCCTTCTGCTTTCTTGTCAATGTGCAATAGTAAGGGTTTACTTGCATTAATAGAATGCATATTTGCTGACAAATTTGTTCTTGAATTATTTGAGCCGTATCTTTCTTCAAATATACTGGTGTGTCAGAGTCAGTCAGGACAAAAATGTGTCTTTGAAGGATTAAAATTAAATATTAAGGACAACCAAAGACTGAAAATGGCCATTTGCACAAAGAAAAACAATAAAAAAGGGTGATTTTTTGTTTATTTTTAAACCTTTTGATTCACAGAACATGCAGGAAACCAGTGTACAATGCACAGAATTTTTAATTCAATGCAAAGGTCAGGTTAGGGTCCCCCAAGGAGAGATATTTGAATGGTACTTGTGGCATCTAAGGTGACCTTGATACCATTCGTATATCCTTCAGAAACCTACACCTTGAGAGACGCACTTCCTGTGCCAACTCGTCAATGCCAGGGGAATGTGACAGCAGTCCGATCGGGCACCTGTTGGCTGTGGTGAGGCTTTATGGTGTCAGGGTAGTACCCTAACATAGATGGCATCCCCTTTTCTGAAGACTCCTGCTCGGTATAGAAGCATGGCATGAATTTTTATTAAACTTTCAGATGTGTGTTTGGTCTCAACTGCTCTCTAGAGAGCTTTTGGTAACCTGGTATAATAAAATGAGCTTGAAATAAAGACTCTTGCCTACAATGGTGACTTGGGACGTTTAAATAAACTGAGAACCGTCTGATTACTATTGATGTTTCATTCACATTTAAAGTACTCTTTCAAAAATTTCAGTTTGTGTCATTTTGTAATTTTCCTTCAATAAATGACCACATTCACAAGCTTCTGCTTCAAATGTGGGTCGTAACTAGTCATTACTGGGCCTAAAGATATTTCACAGCTAAGATAATGTAAGACAGGCCTATGGTCATTTTAATAACCTCCATTAAATAGGTGAAGATATTCACAAAAAGTTTCATAACCTTATAACCTTAGTATTGTAATAAGTGGCTTTCAAATGTTTCTGTTGATGTAATGATATTAAATAGGCCTGAGGTTTACTACTGAGTAAATGCACACACTTAAAAGTAGGTCATATTCAGGTCAAATTAAAGAGATACATATATACTTTAAAAGCTTTGAAATACTCTTCTTGTGATCAAAATGTTTAACATAAAGAGAGGGAAGCGTTTGCTGGATCCTGAAGGCTGTATTTGAAATATTCCTGCATTCTTTGGTGAATTTTGCATCACTGCAGATTGCACGTTGCTTGGTTTACCCAAATCGCCTCTCTCAGAGGAGTGTGAAAGACCTGTGGCTAATTATAGAGCTTTCTAAATATTCTATGTTCATGAACTGGACTTTCAGTCTAGGCCTCTGCATAGCATTATAGAAGTTGGGTTATATAACAAAACTAGAATGACCCTTGACATTCTGTAAAAGCATCTTATCAAGAGGGAACCTTTTGGTTTAATGGTGTTATTTATTAAGGACTCTATGAATATAGTCCAAAACTCGCTGTTCACGTAAAGTAGACCTATTTTTAGACGTCACAATGTGAAGTAGGAAGCATTTTGACTGTTCTTGAAAGGGATTACGAAACTAAACAGCCAAAACTGGTCTTAGGTCACTGAAACGAGTTCAGTCTTCATTCCATTTTTGACTTGAAGCAGTCACTTACAAGGTAGATTTGCTCTCTAGTTAGTTAAGTAGAACCTGGAAAAAAGGAGGACCTCTGGTCAAGTTACAAGTGTGACGCAAACTTTCTTGAGTCCTGTCTTCTGTGTCACAGATTATTTCTGGTCTGTGGGTTGAACACTTTGACGAATTTCAGCTAAAATAATGACTTGACAAGAGGGAAAAATGTAAGTCTCAAGTTATAAATCTCTACAGCTTCGTAAGACTTTTCAATAGACCTGTTTCAGTCGATGTGAAACCAACTGGAAAGTTTCCAGGTGCCAGAAAGCTTCCAGTAACTAAGCAGTTGTCAAGTACTTTTAATTCAAATTTAGTGGCCACTTAAGAGAAAATGACCACTTGAACCCACTTAAATTTTCTGTGGGACTTTTTGGGACTTGTATATAGGTCCTCTGGTTTACAGGGCTGAATAAAAGGGCTCGTTTTTGTCAGCATAATGAGGCCAGCCCCTTTTTTGGGGGGACACTAATGTACTGGTCAAAATGATTTATAAGAGTTTTACAATACAAAAATTAAAAAATGTTGTTGACTTATGGGAAATGAAAGACTGTTTCAAGTGTGTTTTTTTTAGAATGTTTTCTGTTTTTTATTGGTCTTTCTGTTGAAATATGCATTTTCTTACAGTTGTTGAAATATTTTCTGACAGAGTACGGTAATGGAAATTTCTTCTAATACATGATTACAGCATCTGCGAAAACGTATTATAATTACAACACAGAAAACAGCCTATATATCAGTTACAAGCTGACAAATGACAAAATATGCTATAAGCTCATTTTCAAACTGCAATTTAGACATTAAAACCAAATTTGAGGATTAGAATACAGATGAGTTCCAAAACACCTCCTCTCATCATTGTGAACTAACTTATCCACGTAGAGAAAGAGACCTAATGTCTTGAAAATGAGTATTTATACTATAATCCAGAGCCTTTAGTTTTACATTACAAATTATGTCTTGGTTGCAAAAGTACTTGATTGTAAGATTTTAAAAATACTTGGAAACAATTTGGAAATTAAATATTTGACAATTTTAATGCAAAAACCAATGGTAAAATTACTTGGAAACAGAAAAATGAGACAATCTTAGTTCAAAAAAGTTGCAAAATTACTCGGAAGCTGAAAAACGAACTCCTAGATTCTGTTCAGTTGGGAGAACTAGAATTTCAACGTCAACAAAAATGAGCAACATTTTGACGAATGATGGAGATTTGAAATGCAATATTTTCACAAACTCCAAGTTATGACCTACTGGACAATGTTTTTTTGGCAGTCTTTTAAAAGCCTTTTCTTTGTACATTTCTGCCTGACTACAGCAATTTCTTTTAGACTATTTGCCAGCCATTCTCTCTCTCTCTCTCTCTCTCTCTCTCTCTCTCTCTCTCTCTCTCTCTCTCTCTCTCTCTCTCTCTCTCTCTCTCTCTCTCTCTCAAGGAATCATACTGCAAAGTGGCTGTAGTCTCTCTCTCTCTCTATCTCTCTCTCTCTCAATCATACTGCAAAGTGGCTGTAGTCTCTCTCTCTCTCTCTCTCTCCCTCTCCCAACAAATCACACTGCAAAGTGGCTGTAGTCTCTCTCTCTCTCTCTCTCTCTCTCTCTCTCTCTCTCTCTCTCTCTCTCTCTCTCTCTCTCTCTCTCTCTCTCTCTCTCTCTCTCTCATACTGCAGAGTGGCTGTAGTCTCTCTCTCTCTCTCTCTCTCTCTCTCTCTCTCTCTCTCTCTCTCTCTCTCTCTCTCTCTCTCTCTCTCTCAAAGAATCAAATGCATAAAGATAAATAAATAATACATATAAATAAGGAATTACAAAAGCAGTAGGTTATAGGAGGAAGGAACTTTGTCAGTAAATAAAAAATGACTCTAAAAGCATTAAATCCACAAAATTATATTTCAAATATCTTAAATATTAATTAATAATTAATTTTTAAAAGTTAAATAAGGAATAAACATCATAAACAAAGAATTACGTAAGTCAAAATGATGTTTTTGCATCACTGAACATTCCCAGCAGCTGCTGTTATAAGGGGGAGCATGTCATTGTGATCATAATTCAGGACAACAAATGAAAAATGCCTTTAAAGGTATTCAATACTCAATATAATATTTTTAAAAGATAATATATTTTTAATAATTAATTTTTTAAAGTTAAATAATGAATAAACATCATAAATAAAGAATTACGAAAGTCAAAGTGATATTTTTGCATCACTGAACATTCCCAGCAGCTGCTGTTATAAGGGGGACATGTCAGTGTGATCGTGATTCACGACAGCAAATGAAAAATGCCTTTAAAGGTATTCAATACTCAACATAATATTTTTAAAAGATAAGATATTTTTAATAATTAATTTTTAAAAGTTAAATAATGAATAAACATCTTAAACAAATAATTACATAAGTCAAAGTGATATTTTTGCATCACTGAACTATTCCCTGCAGCTGCTGTTATAAGGGGGACATGTCAGTGTGATCGTGATTCGCGACAGCAAATAAAACATGCCTAAAATGGTATTCAATACTTAATATAATGTTTTTAAAGATAAAATATTTTTTAAAATTAATATTTTAAAGTTAAATAATGAATAAACATCATAAACGAAGAATCACGAAAGTCAACGTGATTTTTTTTCCTCACTGAACATCCCCAACAGCAGCTGTCATAAAGAGGAGCGTGTCAGTGTGATTGTATTTCGCGACAGCAATCGAAAAACGCCTTTAAAAGCATAAAATCCATAATATTATATTTTTTAAACTTAATATATTATATAATAATCAGTTTCCAAAAGTTAAATAAAGAATAAACACCAAGAATAAAGAAATAAAAAAGTAAAACTGCCGTTTTCGCGTCACCGAACGCCTCCGGGGAAACTTACCTCCTCCCACCTTCTTCCCAAAATCTCATTCAACAACATAGCTGCAAGAACCTCCTTATCGACCTTTATATCGCCCGATAACGCCTCCGACGTAAGTAATAACCATGAAATTACTTTCCCAAAATGTAGTTTGTAACAGCAACAAGCTGTATGGTGAATAATGCTGCGATGTATCGCTGTTAAGTGCTGTAAAACAGCGGAGATATGTGAGTGCTCTTTTGCCAGCTCTGTGAAAACCAAGATGGCGTCGTTCTAATGGTAGTGTTTTCGTTTATTTTGCGCCATAATTCTTTGTTTAGCCTTGATTAACCTTCGAATATGTCGAGATTTATTAGATTTAATGATGGTGGACGTTTGTATCGCCCGTAATTTGGTTTAAATGGTCCACTCGAGTGTTAAAAGGCAGATATATGTGTGGGCTCCTTTGCCAAGAATGTAAACAAACGATGGCCCCAATCTAATGATTCGCTCATTTTACGTCATAATTCGTTAATGAGGCTTAATTAACCTTCAAATATGTCGGGACTAATTAGATTTCATCGTTGGGGACATTTGTATCACCCAAAATTTGGTTGAAATCCATCCAGTGAGGTATAATTGAGGAAAAGCTTAACTTGCCTCTTCAGGTAAGCTGGCTTAGGGTAATTAGCTGTGGCTTAATTATTTAATTAAATGGCAAAATATACACCATAATATACACCCTGTGAGTATATTTACATATGTTTGGACCCCCCTTTGCTAATCATTGAGTTTATTTGTGTATTTGGGAACGTTACATATATGTTACTATGCTTTTTGGATGTAAATTCATTCATTGGCAACCTCTTCTTGCCCCGTGGAGGGAGATTTGCTTGCAGTATCCCTGCCGAACATGTTGTTGGCAGTTGCGGAACTCAGTGTTCGACTGTTTTTAGCCGAGGAATTTGGTTATTTAAGCATTTAACAAAGTGTGAGACTCTTAAATAAGCATTTTGTGTGTCCGTTCACACTGGGGTGTCCTTTTTTGGCCGTTTCGATTCAGACGTCAATGGCCCAGTGAGGTTAGAATTGGGCCGAGGGTCCCGACGTCCATTTCCGAGACTGGACCGATGCCTAGTATCCCTCATGATTCATTAAATTCATTATATTATCCAGGTTAAGAAATACAATACCTTATATTACCCAGGTTAAGAAATACAGTACCTTGTATTATCCAGGTTAAGAAATACAGTACCTTGTATTATCCAGGTTAAGAAATAGAGTACCTTATATTATCCAGGTTAAGAAGTACAATACCTTATATTATCCAGGTTAAGAAATAGAGTACCTTATATTATCCAGGCTAAGAAATACAATACCTTATATTATCCAGGCTAAGAAATACAGTACCTTATATTATCCAGGCTAAGAAATACAGTACCTTATATTATCCAGGCTAAGAAATACAATACCTTGTATTATCCAGGTTAGGCTATGTTGAGACATCACTTGGGGACACTACTTTTGGTATTGTATGGTTTACTTTACATGAATAAGGGTTTATAGGTGACTTTATAGACTTCTATAGACTTTTAGCCTCATCGTCTTGTGTTTAAGAACGTCAGTGGAGAAAATGGGTTGTCGACCCTGGATTGAAATAGCCTCATGCAGTACTTTGGTCTCGTCTTATGTTTTAAGAAGACAGTGGAGAAAATGTGGTCGTCGACCCTCGATCGATATACCCTAATGCAGTCCTTCAGGTGTAAGGACCAAGTGCCCCAAGGTTAGGTGCGTCTGGGTCGAGACGCAAATATGTAGGCTTTGATTGACATTCCCTAGGTAGGTTAACTGACGATCCAGGTTGGGACGAAGCCCAGCATAGGGTTCAGGTTAGGTAGGGTCTTTTCCTCTGCTTTGCGGCTTTTGCTGCCCTTAGGGTTGGGCCAGAAAGCCTGCGCTCTGGATTGTTGCGGCATAAGGCCTCTTTGCCCAGACTTGAAAAATCAAAAGTGACTTTGAGATTTTGGTCTTTAAAATGTTCTTTATGTAAGCCCCATTATTTGGCAGTGGGCATTTTGCCCATTGTGCTATTACGGCGACGTCAGCTGGTAGCCGCAGCGTCTGATTAACCTATAAAGCTGTGGAGGCAGTACAGCAGCTGCGGCTGTTTATGAAATGTGAATTGGTTAGGATATAACTCGAGCCCTCTCAAGTCTTTTTATTCAATATTGCATAGAATTTGTGACTATTTGGTCTTTTAATTCAATATAGCATAGAATTCATGACTATTTGACCTTTGATATCCTTTAGGACATTTGCTTTAGACTTTTAATTCAATGTAGCATAGAATTCATGACTATTTGACCTTTGATATCCTTTAGGACATTTGGTTTAGACTTTTTATTCAATATAGCATAGAATTCATGAATATTTGACCTTTGATATCCTTTAGGACATTTGCTTTAGACTTTTTATTCATTATAGCATAGAATTCTTGACTGTATTTGACCTTTGATATCCTTTAGGACATTTGCTTTAGACTTTTTATTCATTATAGCATAGAATTCTTGACTGTATTTGACCTTTGATATCCTTTAGGACATTTGCTTTAGACTTTTTATTCATTATAGCATAGAATTCTTGACTGTATTTGACCTTTGATATCCTTTAGGACATTTGCTTTAGACTTTTTATTCAATATAGCATAGAATTCATGACTGTCTTTGACCTTTGACATCCTTTGGGACATTTGCTTTAGACTTTTAATTCAATGTAGCATAGAATTCATGACTATTTGACCTTTGATATCCTTTAGGACATTTGCTTTAGACTTTTTATTCATTATAGCATAGAATTCATGACTGTATTTGACCTTTGATATCCTTTAGGACATTTGCTTTAGACTTTTTTCATTATAGCACAAAGTTCATGACTGTATTTGACGTTCAACACTTTATTATGAGACGTAAGTTTAGTTATTCATTTTGAAAATTTTTTGACTGGAGCAGAGATTTGCATATAGAACCTTAGACTAGGATGTCCGAGTCCAGCTGCAGAACCTTAGGGTAGCATTGCAACAGTGTTAGCCTAATCATTGAGTTTATTTGTGCATTTGGTATAAAATTTATTTTGCTTTTTGGATGTAAATTCATTGTTGGCCAAGCTTTTCTTGCCCTGTGAAGGGAGATTTGCACACAGAATCCTGCCCTAACCTGTAGTAGGCAGTTGCGGAACTCAAGGTTAGGCAGTTTTTAGCTGAGGACTTTGGTTATTTAAGCATTTAACAAAGTGTGAGACTCTTAAATAAAGCATTTTGTGAGTTGATTCACACTGTGGTGTCCTTTTTTGGCCGTTTTGATTCGGACGTTGATGGCAGAGAATCCCAGCGTCCATTTCCGAGACTTGACTGATGCCTAGTTTCTGTCCTGATTTATGAAATTCATTTAAGTTGCTACCATTTAATAAAATATAGTGCCTTAACTCAATGCAGTCCTTCAGGTATAAGGGCCGAGTGTCCCAAGGTTAGGTGCGTCTGGGTCGAGACGCAAGTGTGTCAGCTTGGATTGACATTCCCTAGGTTAGGTTGAGTGACGGTCCAGGTTGGGACAAAGTCCAGCATAGGGTTTAGGTTAGGTAAGGTCTTTTCCTCTGCTTTGCGTCATTTCCTGTCCTTAGGGTAGGGCTGGAAAGCCTGCGCTCTGGACTTGCGGCATAAGACCTCTTGCTTTGCCCAGACTTGAAAAACCAAAAGTGACTTTGAGATTTTGGTCCTTAGAATGTTCTTTATGTAAGCCCCATTATTTGGCAGTGGTCATTTTGCCCGTTGTGGTATTACGGCGACGTCGGCTGGTAGTCGCAGTGTCTGAGTAACCTGTAAGGCTGTTATCTGAGCAAAGACGTACTGCTAAATGTGGGGTTTTGAGCCTTTGCATATGCAAATCTGCAACTGCACAGTCATTTTGATGCGAATACTGGAAATATCACATCTCGTTTGACAGCTGATGTGGCTTATGACATCAAAAGCTGTTACGTAGAGGTTTAATTGTCTTTTTAATGTCGTTTAGGTGTGGTTCGCTGTTGAAAAATGTAATTTGAGGCAATGAGAATATAAACCCTTGATTTTTACACAGGAATATTCCCAACACGAGCTGGAAACATTTGACGAAGCTTGGTTAAAGCAGTTAAATGTCCGCTCGCCTTTCATGTCGAAATGTTTTACTTAAATGTTCCAAGTGTTGATGAATGTTGGTGGTTATGTTTGTGTAGATTCTCATCTCGTGTTCATTTTGCAGGTTCGAAATCCAGTGTGCTATTACGATGGAGGCGACGATATTGACGGTGAAACCAAGTATTGGCTAACTGAATACTCTAGCTCGAAATGGTAAGTCAATGAAGCATTTTCAAATGTTGGTTAGGTAATTCCTGCGTTATAGTACGAAAATCATTAATTGTTTCCCCATTTTTAGTCGTGACTCCTGCCGATACGTTCGTTAATCAAATGAATTACTTTTCAGGTTTCACTTCAGACGCCTCCCTTCCATAAATCATCAAGATTTCGGCTCCGTCTTCGAACTTCGGGAACACCAGGTAAGTTTTTAAGGCTCTTGCCTCAAATGGAGGTCTTGAGTTGTTGTGTTCTTAAGCCCTTTGTGATCAGAGGGTGTTCGGTCAATTTTGTAAATGTGTCCGCACTCTTTTTTTGCTTTGGCTTCTTATTGGTATTTTGGGGCAGTCCTGGAGTATCCTTTTATCCTGAAGGATATTGGAGGTTAGCGTCGAGGCTTCTTATTCATTAGACTTTTTAATCAACACAGCATAGACTTCATGACACTATTTGACCTTCGACATCCTTTAGGACGTTTGCTTTAGGCTTTTTATTCAATATAGCATAGAATTCATGATGTATTTGACCTTCGACATCCTTTGGGACGTTTGCTTTAGACTTTTTATTCAGTATAGCATAGAATTCATGATATATTTGACCTTCGACATCCCTTAGGACGTTTGCGTTAGACTTTTTATTTAGTATAGCATTGAATTCATGATGAATTTGACCTTCGACATCCTTTGGGACGTTTGCTTTAGACTTTTTATTCAGTATAGCATAGAATTCATGATGTATTTGACTTTCGACATCCTTTAGGACGTTTACTTTAGACTTTTTATTCAGTATATCCTAGAATTCATGATGTTTTTGACCTTCGACATCCTTTAGGACGTTTGCGTTAGACTTTTTATTCAGTATAGCATAGAATTCATGATGTTTTTGACCTTCGACATCCTTTAGGACGTTTGCGTTAGACTTTTTATTCAGTATAGCATAGAATTCATGATGTATTTGACCTTCGACATCCTTTGGGACGTTTGCTTTAGACTTTTTATTCAGTATAGCATAGAATTCATGATATATTTGACCTTCGACATCCCTTAGGACGTTTACTTTAGAATTTTTATTCAGTATAGCATAGAATTCATGATGTATTTGACCTTCGACATCCTTTAGGACGTTTGCGTTAGAATTTTTATTCAGTATAGCATAGAAATCATGATGTATTTGACCTTCGACATCCTTTGGGACGTTTGCTTTAGACTTTTTATTCAGTATAGCATAGAATTCATGATATATTTGACCTTCGACATCCCTTAGGACGTTTGCGTTAGACTTTTTATTCAGTATAGCATAGAATTCATGATGTATTTGACCTTCGACATCCTTTAGGACGTTTGCGTTAGACTTTTTATTCAGTATAGCATAGAAATCATGATGTATTTGACCTTCGACATCCTTTGGGACGTTTGCTTTAGACTTTTTATTCAGTATAGCATAGAATTCATGATGTATTTGACCTTCGACATCCTTTGGGACGTTTGGTTTAGACTTTTTATTCAGTATAGCATAGAATTCATGATATATTTCACCTTCGACATCCCTTAGGACGTTTGGATTAGACTTTTTATTCAGTATAGCATTGAATTCATGATGAATTTGACCTTCGACATCCTTTAGGACGTTTGCGTTAGACTTTTTATTCAGTATAGCTTATAATTCATGATGTTTTTGACCTTCGACATCCTTTAGGACGTTTGCGTTAGACTTTTTATTCAATATAGCTTAGAATTCATGATGTATTTGACCTTCGACATCCTTTAGGACGTTTGCGTCAGACTTTTTATTCAGTATATCATAGAGTTCATGATGTAATTGACCTTCGACGTCATTTGGGACATTTGCTTTAGACTTTTTATTTAGTATAGCTTAGAATTCATGATGTAATTGACCTTCGACATCCTTTAGGACGTTTGCGTTAGACTTTTTATTCAGTATAGCATAGAATTCATGATGTTTTTGACCTTCGACATCCTTTAGGACGTTTACTTTAGACTTTTTATTTAGTATAGCTTAGAATTCATGATGTATTTGACTTTCGACATCCTTTAGGACGTTTGCGTTAGACTTTTTATTCAATATAGCTTAGAAATCATGATGTATTTGACTTTCGACATCCTTTAGGACGTTTGCGTTAGACTTTTTATTCAGTATAGCCTAGAATTCATGATGTAATTGACCTTCGACGTCATTTGGGACGTTTGCTTTAGACTTTTTATTTAGTATAGCATAGAGTTCATGATGTAATTGACCTTCGACATCCTTTGGGACGTTTACTTTAGACTTTTTATTCAGTATAGCATAGAATTCATGATGTATTTGACTTTCGACATCCTTTAAGACGTTTACTTTAGACTTTTTATTCAGTATAGCCTAGAATTCATGATGTTTTTGACCTTCGACATCCTTTAGGACGTTTGCGTTAGACTTTTTATTCAGTATAGCATAGAATTCATGATGTTTTTGACCTTCGACATCCTTTAGGACGTTTACTTTAGACTTTGTATTCAGTATAGCTTAGAATTCATGATGTTTTTGACCTTCGACATCCTTTAGGACGTTTACTTTAGACTTTGTATTCAGTATAGCTTAGAATTCATGATGTTTTTGACCTTCGACATCCTTTAGGACGTTTACTTTAGACTTTGTATTCAGTATAGCTTAGAATTCATGATGTTTTTGACCTTCGACATCCTTTAGGACATTTGCGTTAGACTTTTTATTCAATATAGCATAGAAATCATGATGTATTTGACTTTCGACATCCTTTAGGACGTTTGCTTTAGACTTTTTATTCAGTATAGCATAGAATTCATGATGTAATTGACCTTCGACGTCATTTGGGACGTTTGCTTTAGACTTTTTATTTAGTATAGCATAGAATTCATGATGTAATTGACCTTCGACGTCCTTTGGGACATTTGTGTTAGACTTTTTATTCAGTATAGCATAGAATTCATGATGTTTTTGACTTTCGACATCCTTTAGGACGTTTACTTTAGACTTTTTATTCAGTATAGCCTAGAATTCATGATGTATTTGACCTTCGACATCCTTTAGGACATTTGCATTAGACTTTTTATTCAGTATAGCATAGAATTCATGATGTTTTTGACCTTCGACATCCTTTAGGACGTTTGCGTTAGACTTTTTATTCAGTATAGCATAGAATTCATGATGTTTTTGACCTTCGACATCCTTTAGGACGTTTGCGTTAGACTTTTTATTCAGTATAGCATAGAATTCATGATGTTTTTGACCTTCGACATCCTTTAGGACGTTTGCGTTAGACTTTTTATTCAGTATATCATAGAATTCATGATGTAATTGACCTTCGACGTCATTTGGGACGTTTGCTTTAGACTTTTTATTTAGTATAGCTTAGAATTCATGATGTAATTGACCTTCGACATCCTTTAGGACGTTTGCTTTAGACTTTTTATTCAGTATAGCATAGAATTCATGATGTAATTGACCTTCGACGTCATTTGGGACGTTTGCTTTAGACTTTTTATTCAGTATAGCATAGAATTCATGATGTATTTGACTTTCGACATCCTTTAGGACGTTTACTTTAGACTTTTTATTCAGTATAGCCTAGAATTCATGATGTATTTGACCTTTGACATCCTTTAGGACGTTTGCGTTAGACTTTTTATTCAGTATACCATAGAATTCATGATGTAATTGACCTTCGACGTCCTTTGGGACATTTGTATTAGACTTTTTATTCAGTATAGCATAGAATTCATGATGTATTTGACTTTCGACATCCTTTAGGACGTTTACTTTAGACTTTTTATTCAATATAGCATAGAATTTATGATGTATTTGACCTTCGACATCCTTTAGAACGTTTGCGTTAGACTTTTTATTCAGTATAGCATAGAATTCATGATGTTTTTGACCTTCGACATCCTTTAGGACGTTTGCGATAGACTTTTTATTCAGTATAGCATAGAATTCATGATGTATTTGACTTTCGACATCCTTTAGGACGTTTACTTTAGACTTTTTATTCAATATAGCATAGAATTTATGATGTATTTGACCTTCGACATCCTTTAGAACGTTTGCGTTAGACTTTTTATTCAGTATAGCATAGAATTCATGATGTTTTTGACCTTCGACATACTTTAGGACGTTTGCGTTAGACTTTTTATTCAGTATAGCATAGAATTCATGATGTATTTGACCTTCGACATCCTTTAGGACGTTTGCATTAGACTTTTTATTCAGTATAGCATAGAATTCATGATGAATTTGACCTTCGACAGCCTTTAGGACGTTTGCTCTAGACTTTTTATTCAGTATAGCATAGAATTCATGATGAATTTGACCTTCGACAGCCTTTAGGACGTTTGCTTTAGACTTTTTATTCAGTATAGCATAGAATTCATGATGAATTTGACCTTCGACAGCCTTTAGGACGTTTGCTCTAGACTTTTTATTCAGTATAGCTTAGAATTCATGATGTATTTGACGTTCGACATCCTTTAGGACGTTTGCGTTAGACTTTTTATTCAGTATAGCATAGAATTCATGATGTATTTGACCTTCGACTTCCTTTGGGACGTTTGCTTTAGACTTTTTATTCAGTATAGCATAGAATTCATGATGTATTTGACCCTCGACATCCTGTAGGACGTTTGCTAAAGACTTTTTATTCAGTATAGCATAGAATTCATGATATATTTGACCTTCGACATCCCTTAGGACATTTGCGTTAGACTTTTTATTCAGTGTAGCATTGAATTCATGATGAATTTGACCTTCGACATCCTTTAGGACGTTTGCGTTAGACTTTTTATTCAGTATAGCTAGGAATTCATGATGTTTTTGACCTTCGATATCCTTTAGGACGTTTGCGTTAGACTTTTTATTCAATATAGCTTGGAATTCATGATGTATTTGACCTTCGACATCCTTTAGGACGTTTGCGTTAGACTTTTTATTCAGTATATCATAGAATTCATGATGTAATTGACCTTCGACGTCATTTGGGACGTTTGCTTTAGACTTTTTATTTAGTATAGCTTAGAATTCATGATGTAATTCACCTTTGACATCCTTTAGAACGTTTATGTTAGAATTTTTATTCAGTATAGCATAGAAATCTTGATGTATTTGACTTTCGACATCTTTTAGGACGTTTGCGTTAGACTTTTTATTCAGTATAGCATAGAATTCATGATGTTTTTGACCTTCGACATCCTTTAGGACGTTTGCGTTAGACTTTTTATTCAGTATAGCATAGAATTCATGATGTATTTGACCTTCGACATCCTTTGGGACGTTTGCTTTAGACTTTTTATTCAGTATAGCATAGAATTCATGATATATTTGACCTTCGACATCCCTTAGGACGTTTGCGTTAGACTTTTTATTCAGTATAGCATAGAATTCATGATGTATTTGACCTTCGACATCCTTTAGGACGTTTGCGTTAGAATTTTTATTCAGTATAGCATAGAAATCATGATGTATTTGACCTTCGACATCCTTTGGGACGTTTGCTTTAGACTTTTTATTCAGTATAGCATAGAATTCATGATATATTTGACCTCCGACATCCCTTAGGACGTTTGCGTTAGACTTTTTATTCAGTATAGCATAGAATTCATGATGTATTTGACCTTCGACATCCTTTAGGACGTTTGCGTTAGACTTTTTATTCAGTATAGCATAGAAATCATGATGTATTTGACCTTCGACATCCTTTGGGACGTTTGCTTTAGACTTTTTATTCAGTATAGCATAGAATTCATGATATATTTGACCTTCGACATCCCTTAGGACGTTTGCGTTAGACTTTTTATTCAGTATAGCATTGAATTCATGATGAATTTGACCTTCGACATCCTTTGGGACGTTTGCTTTAGACTTTTTATTCAGTATAGCATAGAATTCATGATGTATTTGACTTTCGACATCCTTTAGGACGTTTACTTTAGACTTTTTATTCAGTATAGCCTAGAATTCATGATGTTTTTGACCTTCGACATCCTTTAGGACGTTTGCGTTAGACTTTTTATTCAGTATAGCATAGAATTCATGATGTTTTTGACCTTCGACATCCTTTAGGACGTTTGCGTTAGACTTTTTATTCAGTATAGCATAGAATTCATGATGTATTTGACCTTCGACATCCTTTGGGACGTTTGCTTTAGACTTTTTATTTAGTATAGCATAGAATTCATGATATATTTGACCTTCGACATCCCTTAGGACGTTTGCGTTAGACTTTTTATTCAGTATAGCATAGAATTCATGATGTATTTGACCTTCGACATCCTTTAGGACGTTTGCGTTAGAATTTTTATTCAGTATAGCATAGAAATCATGATGTATTTGACCTTCGACATCCTTTGGGACGTTTGCTTTAGACTTTTTATTCAGTATAGCATAGAATTCATGATATATTTGACCTTCGACATCCCTTAGGACGTTTGCGTTAGACTTTTTATTCAGTATAGCATAGAATTCATGATGTATTTGACCTTCGACATCCTTTAGGACGTTTGCGTTAGACTTTTTATTCAGTATAGCATAGAAATCATGATGTATTTGACCTTCGACATCCTTTGGGACGTTTGCTTTAGACTTTTTATTCAGTATAGCATAGAATTCATGATGTATTTGACCTTCGACATCCTTTGGGACGTTTGGTTTAGACCTTTTATTCAGTATAGCATAGAATTCATGATATATTTCACCTTCGACATCCCTTAGGACGTTTGCGTTAGACTTTTTATTCAGTATAGCATTGAATTCATGATGAATTTGACCTTCGACATCCTTTAGGACGTTTGCGTTAGACTTTTTATTCAGTATAGCTTATAATTCATGATGTTTTTGACCTTCGACATCCTTTAGGACGTTTGCGTTAGACTTTTTATTCAATATAGCTTAGAATTCATGATGTATTTGACCTTCGACATCCTTTAGGACGTTTGCGTCAGACTTTTTATTCAGTATATCATAGAGTTCATGATGTAATTGACCTTCGACGTCATTTGGGACATTTGCTTTAGACTTTTTATTTAGTATAGCTTAGAATTCATGATGTAATTGACCTTCGACATCCTTTAGGACGTTTGCGTTAGACTTTTTATTCAGTATAGCATAGAATTCATGATGTTTTTGACCTTCGACATCCTTTAGGACGTTTACTTTAGACTTTTTATTTAGTATAGCTTGGAATTCATGATGTATTTGACTTTCGACATCCTTTAGGACGTTTGCGTTAGACTTTTTATTCAATATAGCTTAGAAATCATGATGTATTTGACTTTCGACATCCTTTAGGACGTTTGCGTTAGACTTTTTATTCAGTATAGCCTAGAATTCATGATGTAATTGACCTTCGACGTCATTTGGGACGTTTGCTTTAGACTTTTTATTTAGTATAGCATAGAGTTCATGATGTAATTGACCTTCGACATCCTTTGGGACGTTTACTTTAGACTTTTTATTCAGTATAGCATAGAATTCATGATGTATTTGACTTTCGACATCCTTTAGGACGTTTACTTTAGACTTTTTATTCAGTATAGCCTAGAATTCATGATGTTTTTGACCTTCGACATCCTTTAGGACGTTTGCGTTAGACTTTTTATTCAGTATAGCATAGAATTCATGATGTTTTTGACCTTCGACATCCTTTAGGACGTTTACTTTAGACTTTGTATTCAGTATAGCTTAGAATTCATGATGTTTTTGACCTTCGACATCCTTTAGGACGTTTACTTTAGACTTTGTATTCAGTATAGCTTAGAATTCATGATGTTTTTGACCTTCGACATCCTTTAGGACATTTGCGTTAGACTTTTTATTCAATATAGCATAGAAATCATGATGTATTTGACTTTCGACATCCTTTAGGACGTTTGCTTTAGACTTTTTATTCAGTATAGCATAGAATTCATGATGTAATTGACCTTCGACGTCATTTGGGACGTTTGCTTTAGACTTTTTATTTAGTATAGCATAGAATTCATGATGTAATTGACCTTCGACGTCCTTTGGGACATTTGTGTTAGACTTTTTATTCAGTATAGCATAGAATTCATGATGTTTTTGACTTTCGACATCCTTTAGGACGTTTACTTTAGACTTTTTATTCAGTATAGCCTAGAATTCATGATGTATTTGACCTTCGACATCCTTTAGGACATTTGCATTAGACTTTTTATTCAGTATAGCCTAGAATTCATGATGTTTTTGACCTTCGACATCCTTTAGGACGTTTGCGTTAGACTTTTTATTCAGTATAGCATAGAATTCATGATGTTTTTGACCTTCGACATCCTTTAGGACGTTTGCGTTAGACTTTTTATTCAGTATAGCCTAGAATTCATGATGTATTTGGCCTTCGACATCCTTTAGGACGTTTGCGTTAGACTTTTTATTCAGTATATCATAGAATTCATGATGTAATTGACCTTCGACGTCATTTGGGACGTTTGCTTTAGACTTTTTATTTAGTATAGCTTAGAATTCATGATGTAATTGACCTTCGACATCCTTTAGGACGTTTGCTTTAGACTTTTTATTCAGTATAGCATAGAATTCATGATGTAATTGACCTTCGACGTCATTTGGGACGTTTGCTTTAGACTTTTTATTCAGTATAGCATAGAATTCATGATGTATTTGACTTTCGACATCCTTTAGGACGTTTACTTTAGACTTTTTATTCAGTATAGCCTAGAATTCATGATGTATTTGACCTTTGACATCCTTTAGGACGTTTGCGTTAGACTTTTTATTCAGTATAGCATAGAATTCATGATGTAATTGACCTTCGACGTCCTTTGGGACATTTGTATTAGACTTTTTATTCAGTATAGCATAGAATTCATGATGTATTTGACTTTCGACATCCTTTAGGACGTTTACTTTAGACTTTTTATTCAATATAGCATAGAATTTATGATGTATTTGACCTTCGACATCCTTTAGAACGTTTGCGTTAGACTTTTTATTCAGTATAGCATAGAATTCATGATGTTTTTGACCTTCGACATCCTTTAGGACGTTTGCGATAGACTTTTTATTCAGTATAGCATAGAATTCATGATGTATTTGACTTTCGACATTCTTTAGGACGTTTACTTTAGACTTTTTATTCAATATAGCATAGAATTTATGATGTATTTGACCTTCGACATCCTTTAGAACGTTTGCGTTAGACTTTTTATTCAGTATTGCATAGAATTCATGATGTTTTTGACCTTCGACATACTTTAGGACGTTTGCGTTAGACTTTTTATTCAGTATAGCATAGAATTCATGATGTATTTGACCTTCGACATCCTTTAGGACGTTTGCATTAGACTTTTTATTCAGTATAGCATAGAATTCATGATGAATTTGACCTTCGACAGCCTTTAGGACGTTTGCTCTAGACTTTTTATTCAGTATAGCATAGAATTCATGATGAATTTGACCTTCGACAGCCTTTAGGACGTTTGCTTTAGACTTTTTATTCAGTATAGCATAGAATTCATGATGAATTTGACCTTCGACAGCCTTTAGGACGTTTGCTCTAGACTTTTTATTCAGTATAGCTTAGAATTCATGATGTATTTGACGTTCGACATCCTTTAGGACGTTTGCGTTAGACTTTTTATTCAGTATAGCATAGAATTCATGATGTATTTGACCTTCGACTTCCTTTGGGACGTTTGCTTTAGACTTTTTATTCAGTATAGCATAGAATTCATGATGTATTTGACCCTCGACATCCTGTAGGACGTTTGCTAAAGACTTTTTATTCAGTATAGCATAGAATTCATGATATATTTGACCTTCGACATCCCTTAGGACGTTTGCGTTAGACTTTTTATTCAGTATAGCATTGAATTCATGATGAATTTGACCTTCGACATCCTTTAGGACGTTTGCGTTAGACTTTTTATTCAGTATAGCTAGGAATTCATGATGTTTTTGACCTTCGATATCCTTTAGGACGTTTGCGTTAGACTTTTTATTCAATATAGCTTGGAATTCATGATGTATTTGACCTTCGACATCCTTTAGGACGTTTGCGTTAGACTTTTTATTCAGTATATCATAGAATTCATGATGTAATTGACCTTCGACGTCATTTGGGACGTTTGCTTTAGACTTTTTATTTAGTATAGCTTAGAATTCATGATGTAATTCACCTTTGACATCCTTTAGAACGTTTATGTTAGAATTTTTATTCAGTATAGCATAGAAATCTTGATGTATTTGACTTTCGACATCCTTTAGGACGTTTGCGTTAGACTTTTTATTCAGTATAGCCTAGAATTCATGATGTAATTGACCTTCGACGTCATTTGGAACGTTTGCTTTAGACTTTTTATTCAGTATAGCCTAGAATTCATGATGTAATTGACCTTCGACATCCTTTAGGACGTTTACTTTAGACTTTTTATTCAGTATAGCATAGAATTCATGATGTATTTGATTTTCGACATCCTTTAGGACGTTTACTTTAGACTTTTTATTCAGTATAGCCTAGAATTCATGATGTATTTGACCTTCGACATCCTTTAGGACGTTTGCGTTAGACTTTTTATTCAGTATAGCATAGAAATCATGATGTTTTTGACCTTCGACATCCTTTGGGACGTTTGCTTTAGACTTTTTATTCAGTATAGCATAGAATTCATGATATATTTGACCTTCGACATCCTTTAGGACGTTTGCGTTAGATTTTTTATTCAGTATAGCATTGAATTCATGATGAATTTGACCTTCGACATCCTTTAGGACGTTTGCGTTAGACTTTTTATTCAGTATAGCTTAGAATTCATGATGTTTTTGACCTTCGACATCCTTTAGGACGTTTGCGTTAGACTTTTTATTCAATATAGCTTAGAATTCATGATGTATTTGACCTTCGACATCCTTTAGGACTTTTGCGTTAGACTTTTTATTCAGTATATCATAGAATTCATGATGTAATTGACCTTCGACGTCATTTGAGACGTTTGCTTTAGACTTTTTATTTTGTATAGCTTAGAATTCATGATGTAATTGACCTTCGACATCCTTTAGGACGTTTGCGTTAGACTTTTTATTCAGTATAGCATAGAATTCATGATGTTTTTGACCTTCGACATCCTTTAGGACGTTTACTTTAGACTTTTTATTTAGTATAGCTTAGAATTCATGATGTATTTGAATTTCGACATCCTTTAGGACGTTTGCGTTAGACATTTTATTCAATATAGCATAGAAATCATGATGTATTTGACTTTCGACATCCTTTAGGACGTTTGCGTTAGACATTTTATTCAGTATAGCCTAGAATTCATGATGTAATTGACCTTCGACGTCATTTGGGACGTTTGCTTTAGACTTTTTATTCAGTATAGCATAGAATTCATGATGTATTTGACCTTCGACATCCTTTAGGATGTTTGCGTTAGACATTTTATTCAGTATAGCATAGAATTCATGATGTAATTGACCTTCGATATCCTTTGGGACGTTTACTTTAGTCTTTTTATACAGTATTGCGTAGAATTCATGATGTATTTGACTTTCGACATCCTTTAGGACGTTTACTTTAGACTTTTTATTCAGTATAGCCTAGAATTCATGATGTATTTGACCTTCGACATCCTTTAGGACGTTTGCGTTAGACTTTTTATTCAGTATAGCATAGAATTCATGATGTTTTTGACCTTCGACATCCTTTAGGACGTTTGCGTTAGACTTTTTATTCAGTATAGCATAGAATTCATGATGTATTTGACCTTCGACATCCTTTAGGATGTTTGCGTTAGACATTTTATTCAGTATAGCATAGAATTCATGATGTTTTTGACCTTCGACATCCTTTAGGACGTTTACTTTAGACTTTTTATTCAGTATAGCTTAGAATTCATGATGTTTTTGACCTTCGACATCCTTTAGGACATTTGCGTTAGACTTTTTATTCAATATAGCATAGAAATCATGATGTATTTGACTTTCGACATCCTTTAGGACGTTTGCTTTAAACTTTTTATTCAGTATAGCATAGAATTCATGATGTAATTGACCTTCGACGTCGTTTGGGACGTTTGCTTTAGACTTTTTATTTAGTATAGCATAGAATTCATGATGTAATTGACCTTCGACTTCCTTTGGGACTTTTGTGTTAGACTTTTTATTCAGTATAGCATAGAATTCATGATGTTTTTGACCTTCGACATCCTTTAGGACGTTTGCGTTAGATTTTTTATTCAGTATAGCATAGAATTCATGATGTTTTTGACCTTCGACATCCTTTAGGACGTTTGCGTTAGACTTTTTATTCAGTATATCATAGAATTCATGATGTAATTGACCTGCGACGTCATTTGGGACGTTTGCTTTAGACTTTTTATTTAGTATAGCTTAGAATTCATGATGTAATTGACCTTCGACATCCTTTAGGACGTTTGCGTTAGACTTTTTATTCAGTATAGCATAGAATTCATGATGTATTTGACTTTCGACATCCTTTAGGACGTTTACTTTAGACTTTTTATTCAATATAGCATAGAATTCATGATGTATTTGACCTTTGACATCCTTTAGAACGTTTGTGTTAGACTTTTTATTCAGTATAGCATAGAATTCATGATGTTTTTGACCTTCGACATCCTTTAGGATGTTTGCGTTAGACTTTTTATTCAGTATAGCATAAAATTCATGATGTATTTGACCTTCGACATCCTTTAGGACGTTTGCGTTAGACTTTTTATTCAGTATAGCATAGAATTCATGATGAATTTGACCTTCGACATCCTTTAGGACGTTTGCTTTAGACTTTTTATTCAGTATAGCATAGAATTCATGATGAATTTGACCTTCGACGTCCTTTAGGACGTTTGCATTAGACTTTTTATTCAGTATAGCTTAGAATTCATGATGTATTTGACCTTCGACATCCTTTAGGACGTTTACGTTAGACTTTTTATTCAGTATAGCATAGAATTCATGATGTATTTGACCTTCGACTTCCTTTGGGACATTTGCGTTAGACTTTTTATTCAGTATAGCATAGAATTCATGATGTATTTGACCTTCGACTTCCTTTGGGACGTTTGCTTTAGACTTTTTATTCAGTATAGCATAGAATTCATGATGTGTTTGACCTTCGACTTCCTTTGGGACGTTTGCGTTAGACTTTTTATTCAGTATAGCATAGAATTCATGATGTATTTGACCTTCGACATCCTTTGGGACATTTGCTTTAGACTTTTTATTCAGTATAGCATAGAATTCATGATGTATTTGACCTTCGACATCCTGTAGGACATTTTTTCTAGACTTTTTATTCAGTATAGCATAGAAATCATGATGTATTTGACCTTCGACATCCTTTGGGACGTTTGCTTTAGACTTTTTATTCAGTATAGCATAGAATTCATGATATATTTGACCTTCGACATCCCTTAGTACGTTTGCGTTAGACTTTTTATTCAGTATAGCATTGAATTCATGATGAATTTGACCTTCGACATCCTTTAGGACGTTTGCGTTAGACTTATTATTCAGTATAGCTTAGAATTCATGATGTTTTTGACCTTCGACATCCATTAGGACGTTTGCGTTAGACTTTTTATTCAATATAGCTTAGAATTCATGATGTATTTGACCTTCGACATCCTTTAGGACATTTGCGTTAGACTTTATATTCAGTATATCATAGAATTCATGATGTAATTGACCTTCGACGTCATTTGGGACGTTTGCTTTAGACTTTTTATTTAGTATAGCTTAGAATTCATGATGTAATTGACCTTCGACATCCTTTAGGACGTTTGCGTTAGACTTTTTATTCAGTATAGCATAGAATTCATGATGTTTTTGACCTTCGACATCCTTTGGGACGTTTACTTTAGACTTTTTATTTAGTATAGCTTAGAATTCATGATGTAATTGACTTTCGACATCCTTTAGGACGTTTGCGTTAGACTTTTTATTCAATATAGCATAGAAATCATGATGTATTTGACTTTCGACATCCTTTAGGACGTTTGCGTTAGACTTTTTATTCAGTATAGCCTAGAATTCATGATGTAATTGACCTTCGACGTCATTTGGGACGTTTGCGTTAGACTTTTTATTTAGTATAGCATAGAATTCATGATGTAATTGACCTTCGACATCCTTTGGGACGTTTACTTTAGACTTTTTATTAAGTATAGCGTAGAATTCATGATGTATTTGACTTTCGACATCCTTTAGGACGTTTACTTGACTTTTTATTCAGTATAGCCTAGAATTCATGATGTATTTGACCTTCGACGTCATTTGGGACGTTTGCGTTAGACTTTTTATTCAGTATAGCATTGAATTCATGATGAATTGGACCTTCGACATCCTTTAGGACGTTTGCGTTAGACTTTTTATTTAGTATAGCATAGAATTCATGATGTTTTTGACCTTCGACATCCTTTAGGACGTTTGCGTTAGACTTTTTATTCAGTATAGCATAGAATTCATGATGTTTTTGACCTTCGACATCCTTTAGGACGTTTACTTTAGACTTTGTATTCAGTATAGCTTAGAATTCATGATGTTTTTGACCTTCGACATCCTTTAGGACATTTGCGTTAGACTTTTTATTCAATATAGCATAGAAATCATGATGTATTTGACTTTCGACATCCTTTAGGACGTTTGCTTTAGACTTTTATTCAATATAGCATAGAATTCATGATGTAATTGACCTTCGACGCCATTTGAGACGTTTGCTTTAGACTTTTTATTTAGTATAGCATAGAATTCATGATATAATTGACCTTCGACGTCCTTTGGGACATTTGTGTTAGACTTTTTATTCAGTATAGCATAGAATTCATAATGTGTTTGACTTTCGACATCCTTTAGGACGTTTGCGTTAGACTTTTTATTCAATATAGCTTAGAATTCATGATGTATTTGACCTTCGACATCCTTTAGGACATTTGCGTTAGACTTTATATTCAGTATATCATAGAATTCATGATGTAATTGACCTTCGACGTCATTTGGGACGTTTGCTTTAGACTTTTTATTTAGTATAGCTTAGAATTCATGATGTAATTGACCTTCGACATCCTTTAGGACGTTTGCGTTAGACTTTTTATTTAGTATAGCATAGAATTCATGATGTTTTTGACGTTCGACATCCTTTGGGACGTTTACTTTAGACTTTTTATTTAGTATAGCTTAGAATTCATGATGTATTTGACCTTCGACATCCTTTAGGACGTTTGCATTAGACTTTTTATTCAATATAGCATAGAATTCATGATGTTTTTGACCTTCGACATCCTTTAGGACGTTTGCGTTAGACTTTTTATTCAGTATAGCATAGAATTCATGATGTTTTTGACCTTCGACATCCTTTAGGACGTTTGCGTTAGAATTTTTATTCTGAATATCATAGAATTCATGATGTAATTGACCTTCGACGTCATTTGGGACGTTTGCTTTAGACTTTTTATTTAGTATAGCTTAGAATTCATGATGTAATTGACCTTCGACATCCTTTAGGACGTTTGCGTTAGACTTTTTATTCAGTATAGCATAGAATTCATGATGTAATTGACCTTCGACGTCATTTGGGACGTTTGCTTTAGACTTTTTATTCAGTATAGCATAGAATTCATGATGTATTTGACTTTCGACATCCTTTAGGACGTTTACTTTAGAATTTTTATTCAGTATAGCCTAGAATTCATGATGTATTTGACCTTCGACATCCTTTAGGACGTTTGCGTTAGACTTTTTATTCAGTATAGCATAGAATTCATGATGTAATTGACCTACGACGTCCTTTAGGACGTTTACTTTAGACTTTTTATTCAATATAGCATAGAATTCATGATGTATTTGACCTTCGACATCCTTTAGAACGTTTGCGTTAGACTTTTTATTCAGTATAGCATAGAATTCATGATGTTTTTGACCATCGACATCCTTTAGGACGTTTGCGTTAGACTTTTTATTCAGTATAACATAGAATTCATGATGTATTTGACCTTCGACATCCTTTAGGAGGTTTGCGTTAGACTTTTTATTCAGTCTAGCATAGAATTCATGATGAATTTGACCTTCGACATCCCTTAGGACGTTTGCTTTAGACTTTTTATTCATTATAGCATAGAATTCTTGATGAATTTGACCTTCGACATCCTTTAGGACGTTTGCGTTAGACTTTTTATTCAGTATAGCATAGAATTCATAATGTATTTGACCTTCAACATCCTTTAGGACGTTTGCGTTAGACATTTTATTCAGTATAGCATAGAATTCATGATGTTTTTGACCTTCGACATCCTTTAGGACGTTTACTTTACACTTTGTATTCAGTATAGCTTAGAATTCATGATGTTTTTGACCTTCAACATCCTTTAGGACATTTGCGTTAGACTTTTTATTCAATATAGCATAGAAATCATGATGTATTTGACTTTCGACATCCTTTAGGACGTTTGCTTTAAACTTTTTATTCAGTATAGCATAGAATTCATGATGTAATTGACCTTCGACGTCATTTGGGACGTTTGCTTTAGACTTTTTATTTAGTATAGCATAGAATTCATGATGTAATTGACCTTCGACTTCCTTTGGGACTTTTGTGTTAGACTTTTTATTCGGTATAGCATAGAATTCATGATGTTTTTGACCTTCGACATCCTTTAGGACGTTTGCGTTAGATTTTTTATTCAGTATAGCATAGAATTCATGATGTTTTTGACCTTCGACATCCTTTAGGACGTTTGCGTTAGACTTTTTATTCAGTATATCATAGAATTCATGATGTAATTGACCTGCGACGTCATTTGGGACGTTTGCTTTAGACTTTTTATTTAGTATAGCTTAGAATTCATGATGTAATTGACCTTCGACATCCTTTAGGACGTTTGCGTTAGACTTTTTATTCAGTATAGCATAGAATTCATGATGTGTTTGACTTTCGACATCCTTTAGGACGTTTACTTTAGACTTTTTATTCAATATAGCATAGAATTCATGATGTATTTGACCTTCGACATCCTTTAGAACGTTTGTGTTAGACTTTTTATTCAGTATAGCATAGAATTCATGATGTTTTTGACCTTCGACATCCTTTAGGACATTTGCGTTAGACTTTTTATTCAGTATAGCATAGAATTCATGATGTATTTGACCTTCGACATTCTTTAGGACGTTTGCGTTAGACTTTTTATTCAGTATAGCATAGAATTCATGATGAATTTGACCTTCGACATCCCGTAGGACGTTTGCTTTAGACTTTTTATTCAGTATAGCATAGAATTCATGATGAATTTGACCTTCGACATCCTTTAGGACGTTTGCATTAGACTTTTTATTCAGTATAGCTTAGAATTCATGATGTATTTGACCTTCGACATCCTTTAGGACGTTTACGTTAGACTTTTTATTCAGTATAGCATAGAATTCATGATGTATTTGACCTTCGACTTCCTTTGGGACGTTTGCGTTAGACTTTTTATTCAGTATAGCATAGAATTCATGATGTATTTGACCTTCGACTTCCTTTGGGACGTTTGCTTTAGACTTTTTATTCAGTATAGCATAGAATTCATGATGTGTTTGACCTTCGACTTCCTTTGGGACGTTTGCGTTAGACTTTTTATTCAGTATAGCATAGAATTCATGATGTATTTGACCTTCGACATCCTTTGGGACGTTTGCTTTAGACTTTTTATTCAGTATAGCATAGAATTCATGATGTATTTGACCTTCGACATCCTGTAGGACGTTTGCTCTAGACTTTTTATTCAGTATAGCATTGAAATCATGATGTATTTGACCTTCGACATCCTTTGGGACGTTTGCTTTAGACTTTTTATTCAGTATAGCATAGAATTCATGATATATTTGACCTTCGACATCCCTTAGGACGTTTGCGTTAGACTTTTTATTCAGTATAGCATTGAATTCATGATGAATTTGACCTTCGACATCCTTTAGGATGTTTGCGTTAGACTTTTTATTCAGTATAGCTTAGAATTCATGATGTTTTTGACCTTCGACATCCATTAGGACGTTTGCGTTAGACTTTTTATTCAATATAGCTTAGAATTCATGATGTATTTGACCTTCGACATCCTTTAGGACATTTGCGTTAGACTTTATATTCAGTATATCATAGAATTCATGATGTAATTGACCTTCGACGTCATTTGGGACGTTTGCTTTAGACTTTTTATTTAGTATAGCTTAGAATTCATGATGTAATTGACCTTCGACATCCTTTAGGACATTTGCGTTAGACTTTTTATTTAGTATAGCATAGAATTCATGATGTTTTTGACCTTCGACATCCTTTGGGACGTTTACTTTAGACTTTTTATTTAGTATAGCTTAGAATTCATGATGTATTTGACTTTTGACATCGTTTAGGACGTTTGCGTTAGACTTTTTATTCAATATAGCATAGAAATCATGATGTATTTGACCTTCGACATCCTTTAGGACGTTTACGTTAGACTTTTTATTCAGTATAGCCTAGAATTCATGATGTAATTGACCTTCAACGTCATTTGGGACGTTTGCGTTAGACTTTTTATTTAGTATAGCATAGAATTCATGATGTAATTGACCTTTGACATCCTTTGGGACGTTTACTTTAGACTTTTTATTAAGTATAGCATAGAATTCATGATGTATTTGACTTTCGACATCCTTTAGGACGTTTACTTTAGACTTTTTATTCAGTATAGCCTAGAATTCATGATGTATTTGACCTTCGACGTCATTTGGGACGTTTGCGTTAGACTTTTTATTCAGTATAGCATAGAATTCATGATGATTTGGACCTTCGACATCCTTTAGGACGTTTGCGTTAGACTTTTTATTCAGTATAGCATAGAATTCATGATGTTTTTGACCTTCGACATCCTTTAGGACGTTTGCGTTAGACTTTTTATTCAGTATAGCATAGAATTCATGATGTTTTTGACCTTCGACATCCTTTAGGACATTTACTTTAGACTTTGTATTCAGTATAGCTTAGAATTCATGATGTTTTTGACCTTCGACATCCTTTAGGACGTTTGCGTTAGACTTTTTATTCAGTATAGCTTAGAATTCATGATGTATTTGACCTTCGACATCCTTTAGGACGTTTGCGTTAGACTTTTTATTCAGTATAGCATAGAATTCATGATGTATTTGACCTTCGACTTCCTTTGGGACGTTTGGTTTAGACTTTTTATTAAGTATAGCATAGAATTCATGATGTATTTGACCTTCGACTTCCTTTGGGACGTTTGCTTTAGACTTTTTATTCAGTATAGCATAGAATTCATGATGTATTTGACCTTCGACTTCCTTTGGGATGTTTGCTTTAGACTTTTTATTCAGTATAGCATAGAATTCATGGTGTATTTGACTTTCGACATCCTTTAGGACGTTTACTTTAGACTTTTCATTCAGTATAGCCTAGAATTCATGATGTATTTGACCTTCGACATCCTTTAGGACCTTTGCGTTAGACTTTTTATTCAGTATAGCATAGAATTCATGATGTAATTGATCTTCGATGTCCTTTGGGACATTTGTGTTAGACTTTTTATTCAGTATAGCATAGAATTCATGATGTATTTGACCTTCGACATCCTTTAGGACGTTTGCGTTAGACTTTTTATTCAGTATAGCATAGAATTCAAGATGTAATTGACCTTCGACGTCCTTTGGGACATTTGTGTTAGACTTTTTATTCAGTATAGCATAGAATTCATGATGTATTTGACCTTCGACATCCTTTAGGACGTTTGCGTTAGACTTTTTATTCAGTATAGCATAGAATTCATGATGTAATTGACCTTCGACGTCCTTTGGGACATTTGTGTTAGACTTTTTATTCAGTATAGCATAGAATTCATGATGTAATTGACCTTCGACATCCTTTAGAACGTTTGCGTTAGATTTTTTATTCAGTATAGCATAGAATTCATGATGTTTTTGACCTTCGACATCCTTTAGGACGTTTGCGTTAGACTTTTTATTCAGTATAGCATAGAATTCATGATGTATTTGACCTTCGACATCCTTTAGGACGTTTGCGTTAGACTTTTTATTCAGTATAGCATAGAATTCATGATGAATTTGACTTTCGACATCCCTTAGGACATTTGCTTTAGACTTTTTATTCAGTATAGCATAGAATTCATGATGAATTTGACCTTCGATATCCTTTAGGACGTTTGCGTTAGACTTTTTATTCAGTATAGCTTAGAATTCATGATGTATTTGACCTTCGACATCCTTTAGGACGTTTGCGTTAGACTTTTTATTCAGTATAGCATAGAATTCATGATGTATTTGACCTTCGACTTCCTTTGGGACGTTTGCTTTAGACTTTTTATTCAGTATAGCATAGAATTCATGATGTATTTGATCTTCGACTTCCTTTGGGACGTTTGCGTTAGACTTTTTATTCAGTATAGCATAGAATTCATGATGTATTTGACTTTCGACTTCCTATGGGACGTTTGCTTTAGACTTTTTATTCAGTATAGCATAGAATTCATGATGTATTTGACCTTCGACATCCTTTAGGACGTTTGCGTTAGACTTTTTATTCAGTATAGCATTGAATTCATGATGAATTGGACCTTCGACATCCCTTAGGACGTTTGCTTTAGACTTTTTATTCAGTATAGCATAGAATTCATGATGAATTTGACCTTCGAAATCCTTTAGGACATTTGCGTTAGACTTTTTATTCAGTATAGCTTAGAATTCATGATGTATTTGACCTTCGACATCCTTTAGGACGTTTTCGTTAGACTTTTTATTCAGTATAGCATAGAAATCATGATGTATTTGACTTTCGACATCCTTTAGGACATTTGCGTTAGACTTTTTATTCAGTATAGCATAGAATTCATGATTAATTGACCTTCGACGTCCTTTGAGACATTTGCTTTAGACTTTTTATTCAGTATAGCATAGATATCATGATGTAATTGACCTTCGACATCCTTTGAGACATTTGCTTTAGACTTTTTATTTAGTATAGCATAGAATTCATGATGTAATTGACCTTTGACATCCTTTGGGACGTTTACTTTAGACTTTTTATTAAGCATAGCATAGAATTCATGATGTATTTGACTTTCGACATCCTTTAGGACGTTTACTTTAGACTTTTTATTCAGTATAGCCTAGAATTCATGATGTATTTGACCTTCGACGTCATTTGGGACGTTTGCGTTAGACTTTTTATTCAGTATAGCATAGAATTCATGATGATTTGGACCTTCGACATCCTTTAGGACGTTTGCGTTAGACTTTTTATTCAGTATAGCATAGAATTCATGATGAATTTGACTTTCGACATCCCTTAGGACATTTGCTTTAGACTTTTTATTAAGTATAGCATAGAATTCATGATGTATTTGACCTTCGACATCCTTTAGGACGTTTGCGTTAGACTTTTTATTCAGTATAGCATAGAATTCATGATGTTTTTGACCTTCGACATCCTTTAGGACATTTACTTTAGACTTTGTATTCAGTATAGCTTAGAATTCATGATGTTTTTGACCTTCGACATCCTTTAGGACATTTGCGTTAGACTTTTTATTCAATATAGCATAGAAATCATGATGTATTTGACTTTCGACATCCTTTAGGACGTTTGCTTTAGACTTTTTATTCAGTATAGCATAGAATTCATGATGTAATTGACCTTCGACACCATTTGAGACGTTTGCTTTAGACTTTTTATTTAGTATAGCATAGAATTCATGATGTAATTGACCTTCGACGTCCTTTGGGACATTTGTGTTAGACTTTTTATTCAGTATAGCATAGAATTCATGATGTGTTTGACTTTCAACATCCTTTAGGACGTTTACTTTAGACTTTTTATTCAGTATAGCCTAGAATTCATGATGTATTTGACCTTCGACATCCTTTAGGACGTTTGCATTACTTTTTATTCAGTATAGCATAGAATTCATGATGTTTTTGACCTTCGACATCCTTTAGGACGTTTGCGTTAGACTTTTTATTCAGTATAGCATAGAATTCATGATGTTTTTGACCTTCGACATCCTTTAGGACGTTTGCGTTAGATTTTTATTCAGTATAGCATAGAATTCATGATGTTTTTGACCTTCGACATCCTTTAGGACGTTTGCGTTAGACTTTTTATTCAGAATATCATAGAATTCATGATGTAATTGACCTTCGACGTCATTTGGGACGTTTGCTTTAGACTTTTTATTTAGTATAGCTTAGAATTCATGATGTAATTGACCTTCGACATCCTTTAGGACGTTTGCTTTAGACTTTTTATTCAGTATAGCATAGAATTCATGATGTAATTGACCTTCGACGTCATTTGGGACGTTTGCGTTAGACTTTTTATTCAGTATAGCATAGAATTCATGATGTATAAGACTTTCGACATCCTTTAGGACGTTTACTTTAGACTTTTTATTCAGTATAGCCTAGAATTCATGATGTATTTGACCTTCGACATCCTTTAGGACATTTGCGTTAGACTTTTTATTCAGTATAGCATAGAATTCATGATGTAATTGACCTTCGACATCCTTTGGGACATTTGTGTTAGACTTTTTATTCAGTACAGCATAGAATTCATGATGTATTTGACTTTCGACATCCTTTAGGACGTTTACTTTAGACTTTTTATTCAATATAGCATAGAATTCATGATGTATTTGACCTCCGACATCCTTTAGAACGTTTGCGTTAGACTTTTTATTCAATATAGCCTAGAATTCATGATGTTTTTGACCATCGACATCCTTTAGGACATTTGCGTTAGACTTTTTATTCAGTATAGCATAGAATTCATGATGTATTTGACCTTCGACATCCTTTAGGAGGTTTGCGTTAGACATTTTATTCAGCCTAGCATAGAATTCATGATGAATTTGACCTTCGACATCCCTTAGGGCGTTTGCTTTAGACTTTTTATTCATTATAGCATAGAATTCTTGATGAATTTGACCTTCGACATCCTTTAGGACGTTTGCGTTAAGACTTTTTATTCAGTATAGCTTAGAATTCATGATGTATTTGACCTTCGACATCCTTTAGGACATTTGCGTTAGACTTTTTATTCAGTATAGCATAGAATTCATGATGTATTTGACCTTCGACTTCCTTTGGGACGTTTGGTTTAGACTTTTTATTAAGTATAGCATAGAATTCATGATGTATTTGACCTTCGACTTCCTTTGGGACGTTTGCTTTAGACTTTTTATTCAGTATAGCATAGAATTCATGATGTATTTGACCTTCGACTTCCTTTGGGATGTTTGCTTTAGACTTTTTATTCAGTATAGCATAGAATTCATGATGTATTTGACTTTCGACATCCTTTAGGACGTTTACTTTAGACTTTTCATTCAGTATAGCCTAGAATTCATGATGTATTTGACCTTCGACATCCTTTAGGACGTTTGCGTTAGACTTTTTATTCAGTATAGCATAGAATTCATGATGTAATTGATCTTCGACGTCCTTTGGGACATTTGTGTTAGACTTTTTATTCAGTATAGCATAGAATTCATGATGTATTTGACCTTCGACATCCTTTAGGACGTTTGCGTTAGACTTTTTATTCAGTATAGCATAGAATTCAAGATGTAATTGACCTTCGACGTCCTTTGGGACATTTGTGTTAGACTTTTTATTCAGTATAGCATAGAATTCATGATGTATTTGACCTTCGACATCCTTTAGGACGTTTGCGTTAGACTTTTTATTCAGTATAGCATAGAATTCATGATGTAATTGACCTTCGACGTCCTTTGGGACATTTGTGTTAGACTTTTTATTCAGTATAGCATAGAATTCATGATGTAATTGACCTTCGACATCCTTTAGAACGTTTGCGTTAGATTTTTTATTCAGTATAGCATAGAATTCATGATGTTTTTGACCTTCGACATCCTTTAGGACGTTTGCGTTAGACTTTTTATTCAGTATAGCATAGAATTCATGATGTATTTGACCTTCGACATCCTTTAGGACGTTTGCGTTAGACTTTTTATTCAGTATAGCATAGAATTCATGATGAATTTGACTTTCGATATCCCTTAGGACATTTGCTTTAGACTTTTTATTCAGTATAGCATAGAATTCATGATGAATTTGACCTTTGATATCCTTTAGGACGTTTGCGTTAGACTTTTTATTCAGTATAGCTTAGAATTCATGATGTATATGACCTTCGACATCCTTTAGGACGTTTGCGTTAGACTTTTTATTCAGTATAGCATAGAATTCATGATGTATTTGACCTTCGACTTCCTTTGGGACGTTTGCTTTAGACTTTTTATTCAGTATAGCATAGAATTCATGATGTATTTGACCTTCGACTTCCTTTGGGACGTTTGCGTTAGACTTTTTATTCAGTATAGCATAGAATTCATGATGTATTTGACTTTCGACTTCCTATGGGACGTTTGCTTTAGACTTTTTATTCAGTATAGCATAGAATTCATGATGTATTTGACCTTCGACATCCTTTAGGACGTTTGCGTTAGACTTTTTATTCAGTATAGCATAGAATTCATGATGAATTGGACCTTCGACATCCCTTAGGACGTTTGCTTTAGACTTTTTATTCAGTATAGCATAGAATTCATGATGAATTTGACCTTCGAAATCCTTTAGGACATTTGCGTTAGACTTTTTATTCAGTATAGCTTAGAATTCATGATGTATTTGACCTTCGACATCCTTTAGGACGTTTTCGTTAGACTTTTTATTCAGTATAGCATAGAAATCATGATGTATTTGACTTTCAACATCCTTTAGGACGTTTGCGTTAGACTTTTTATTCAGTATAGCATAGAATTCATGATTAATTGACCTTCGACGTCCTTTGAGACATTTGCTTTAGACTTTTTATTCAGTATAGCATAGATATCATGATGTAATTGACCTTCGACATCCTTTGAGACATTTGCTTTAGACTTTTTATTCAATATAGCATAGAATTCATGATGTATTTGACTTTCGACATCCTTTAGGACGTTTACGTTAGACTTTTTATTCAGTATAGCATAAAATTCATGATGTATTTGACCTTCGACATCCTTTAGGACTTTTACTTTAGACTTTTTATTCTGTATAGCATAAATTCATGATGTTTTTGACCTTCGACATCCTTTAGGACATTTGCTTTAGACTTTTTATCCAGTATAGCATAGAATTCATGATGTATTTGACCTTCGACATCCTGTAGGACATTTGCTCTAGACTTTTTATTCAGTATAGCATAGAATTCATGATATATTTGACCTTCGACTACCCTTAGGACCTTCTTTTTATTCTTTTTATTTAATATAGCATAAAGTTCATGACTATTTGACGTTCGACTCTCTAATATGAGATGTAAGTTTATTTATTCATTTTTAACATTTTCTTGACTGGAGTGGAGATTTGCATATAGAACCTTGGACTAGTTTGTCCGAGTCCAGCCGCAGCACCTTAGGGTAGCATTGCAACAGAGTTAGCCTAATCCTTGAGTTTATTTGTGCATTTGTTATGCTTTTTGGATGTAAATTTATTCATGGGCAAGCTTTTCTTGCCCTGTGAAGGGAGATTTGCACACAGAATCCTGCCCTAACCTGTAGTAGGCAGTTGCGGAACTCTAGGTTAGGCAGTTTTTAGCTGAGGACTTTGGTTATTTAAGCACTGAAAAAAGCGTGAGACTCTTAAATAAGCATTTTGTGAGTCGATTCACACTCTGGGGTGTCCTTTTTGGCCGTTTTGAGTAGACGTTAATGGCCGAGAATCCCGACGTCCATTTCCGATACTTTACTGGTGCCTAGTTTCTGTCCTGATTTATGAAATTCATTTAAATTGCTATAATTTGATAAAATATAGTGGCTTAACCCAATGCAGTCCTTCAGGTATAAGGGCCGAGTGTCCCAAGGTTAGGTGCGTCTGGGTCGAGACGCAAATGGGTCGGCTTGGATTGACATTCCCTTTGTTAAGTTGAGTCGCTGCTCAAACCTTCACTGTTGAAACCTTCTCTGCTCAAAACTTCACTGTTTAAACCTTTACTGTTTCAAACTTTCACTGTTTAAACCTTCGCTGTTGAAACCATCGCTGCTCAAACCTTCTCCACTCAAACCTTCACTGCTCAAAACCTTCAGTTTAAACCCTCACTGCTTAAACCTTCACTGCTCAAATCCTTCTCCCACTCAAACCTTCACTGTTTAGACCTTCACCGCTCAAACCTTCACTGTTCAAACCTTCACTGTTTAAACTGTCACCGTTTAAACCTTCACTGCTCAAACCTTCAGTGTTCAAGCCTTCATTGCTGAAACCTTCAGTGTTCAATACCTTCACTGCCCAAACCTTCACTGTTTAAACCTTCACTGCTCAAACCTTCACTGCTCAAACCCTCACTGTTTAAACCTTCAACTGTTGAAACCTTCACTGCTCAAACCTTCACTGTTGAAACCTTCACTACTCAAACCTTCACTGTTTAAACCCTCACTGCTTAAACCTTCACTGCTCAAACCTTCATTGTTTAAACCTTCACTGCTCAATCCTTCGCTGTTTAAACCTTCACTGCTCAAACCGTCAATGTTTCAACTTTCACTGTTTAAAAACCTTCACTGTTGAAACCTTCACTGTTGAAACCTTCACTGCTTAAACCTTCATTGCTCAAACCTTCATTGCTCAAACCTTCACTGTTAAACCTTCACTGCTCAAACCTTCACTGTTTAAACCTTCACTGCTCAAACCTTCACTGTTTAAACTTTCATTGCTCAAACCTTCACTGTTTAAACCTTCACTACTCAAACCTTCACTGCTTAAATTTCATTGCTCAAAACCTTCACTGTTTAAACCCTCATTGCTCTAACCTTCACTGTTGAAACCTTCATTGCTCAAACCTTCACTGTTAAACCTTCATTGCTCAAACCTTCACTGTTTAAACCTTCACTGCTCAAACCTTCACTGCTTAAACCTTCATTGCTCAAACCTTCACTGCTTAACCTTCATTGCTCAAACCTTCACTGTTTAAAACCTTCATTGCTCAAACCTTCACTGTTTAAACCTTCACTGCTCAAACCTTCACTGTTTAAACCTTCATTGCTCAAACCCTTCACTGCTTAAACCTTCATTGCTCAAACCTTCACTGTTGAAACCTTCATTGCTCAAACCTTCACTGTTTAAACCTTCATTGCTCAAACCTTCACTGTTTAAACCTTCATTTCTCAAACCTTCACTGCTTAAACCTTCATTGCTCAAACCTTCACTGTTGAAACCTTCATTGCTCAAACCTTCACTGTTGAAAACCTTCATTGCTCAAACCTTCACTGTTGAAACCTTCATTGCTCAAACCTTCACTGTTTAAACCTTCATTCCTCAAACCTTCACTCTTGAAACATTCATTGCTCAAACCTTCACTGCTTAAACCTTCACTGTTGAAACCTTCATTGCTCAAACTTCACTGTTTAAACCTTCATTGCTCAAACCTTCACTGTTGAAACCTTCATTGCTCAAACCTTCACTGTTGAAACCTTCATTGCTCAAACCTTCACTGTTGAAACCTTCATTGCTCAAACCTTCACTGTTTAAACCTTCATTGCTCAAACCTTCACTGCTTAAACCTTCATTGCTCAACCTTCACTGTTTAAAACCTTCATTGCTCAAACTGTCACTGCTTAAACCTTCATTGCTCAAACCTTCACTGTTGAAACCTTCATTGCTCAAACCTTCACTGTTTAAACCTTCATTGCTCAAACCTTCACTGTTTAAACCTTCATTGCTCAAACCTTCACTGCTTAAACCTTCATTGCTCAAACCTTCACTGTTGAAACCTTCATTGCTCAAACCTTCACTGTTGAAACCTTCATTGCTCAAACCTTCACTGTTTAAACCTTCATTGCTCAAACCTTCACTGCTTAAACCTTCATTGCTCAAACCTTCACTGTTGAAACCTTCATTGCTTAAACCTTCACTGTTGAAACCTTCATTGCTCAAAACTTCACTGTTGGAACCTTCATTGCTCAAACCTTCACTGTTGGAACCTTCATTGCTCAAACCTTCACTGCTTAAACCTTCATTGCTCAAACCTTCACTGTTGAAACCTTCATTGCTCAAAACTTCACTGTTGAAACCTTCATTGCTCAAACCTTCACTGCTTAAAACTTCATTGCTCAAACCTTCATTGCTTAAACCTTCATTGCTCAAACCTTCACTGTTGAAACCTTCATTGCTCAAACCTTCACTGCTTAAACCTTCTTTGCTCAAACCTTCACTGCTTAAACCTTCATTGCTCTAAACGTTCACTGTTGAAACCTTGATTGCTCAAACCTTCACTGCTTAAACCTTCATTGCTCAAACCTTCACTGTTGAAACCTTCATTGCTCAAACCTTCACTGCTTAAACCTTCATTGCTCAAACCTTCACTGTTTAAACCTTCATTGCTCAAACCTTCACTGCTTAAACCTTCATTGCTCAAACCTTCACTGTTGAAACCTTCATTGCTCAAACCTTCACTGCTTAAACCTTCATTGCTCAAACCTTCACTGGTTTAAACCTTCATTGCTTTAACCTTCATTGCTCAAACCTTCACTGTTGAAACCTTCATTGCTCAAACCTTCACTGCTTAAACCTTCATTGCTCAAACCTTCACTGTTGGAACCTTCATTGCTCAAACCTTCACTGCTTAAACCTTCATTGCTCAACCCTTCACTGCTGAAACCTTCATTGCTCAAACCTTCACTGTTGAAACCTTCATTGCTCAAACCTTCACTGCTTAAACCTTCTTTGCTCAAACCTTCACTGCTTAAACCTTCATTGCTCTAACGTTCACTGTTGAAACCTTCATTGCTCAAACCTTCACTGCTTAAACCTTCATTGCTCAAACCTTCACTGTTGAAACCTTCATTGCTCAAACCTTCACTGCTTAACCTTCATTGCTCAAACCTTCACTGTTTAAACCTTCATTGCTCAAACCTTCACTGCTTAAACCTTCATTGCTCAACCTTCACTGTTGAAACCTTCATTGCTCAAACCTTCACTGCTTAAACCTTCATTGCTCAAACCTTCACTGTTTAAACCTTCATTGCTTAAACCTTCATTGCTCAAAACCTTCACTGATGAAACCTTCATTGCTCAAACCTTCACTGCTTAAACCTTCATTGCTGAAAACCTTCACTGTTGGAACCTTCATTGCTCAAACCTTCACCGCTTAAACCTTCATTGCTCAAACCTTCACTGTTGAAACCTTCATTGCTCAAACCTTCACTGCTTAAACCTTCATTGCTCAAACCTTCACTGGTCAAACCTTCACCATTCAAACACCTCTCTGGAAATATCCTGCACAGAAGTCTCATTACAGTTTCTCTCTCTCTCTCTCTCCTCACTCTCTCTCTCTCTCTCTCTCTCTCTCTCTCTCTCTCTCTCTTCTCTCTCTCTCTCAGAGCACCATTGCAGTCTCTATCTCTCTCTCTCTCTCTCTCTCTCTCTCTCTCT
>JANJGK010005789.1:0-42781 GCA_039081455.1 Macrobrachium rosenbergii
TATTTTTGCTTTCTGCGTAGAGACCACAATCTCTGTTTCTCTGCTTCTTGGACTCCCTCCATCTTTCATAAAGATACTCTTCCCTTAAAGGTATTTTCTCTCCAACCTGAAGGGTACCCAAACTAATTACGTAGGTAGTTAGCATAGTTTAAAATATATTGAATCTTTTTACCTTCCTTTGGATACCATGA
Source organism: Macrobrachium rosenbergii (assembly GCA_039081455.1). NCBI lineage: Eukaryota > Metazoa > Arthropoda > Malacostraca > Decapoda > Palaemonidae > Macrobrachium > Macrobrachium rosenbergii. The sequence goes on from JANJGK010005789.1 coordinate 192, forward strand.
AATGAAATTGGCCACTCCTTTAATTTTTCTAAAAATAGAATTAGTAAAATATACTTATAGTAAGATTACATGTAAATGTAAAGGTAAAATCTATACGTAAGAACTGAAATGGACTCGCTAATCAACAGTTGCTCCAAGGCTTGAAAGTGGAACTTGAAATACTAAGGCATCTTAATCAACTAAGAGGCAAATAGAATTATTATTAATTGTTGATAACATAGGTTAGTTAAAATTCAAACTTTAAAATTCAGTGTCTCAATAGTCATTGTTTTTACTTTTCGTATAGGGCCCCTAAGCACTGGCCTAAAGTCAGACAAATCTACAGTAAAGGAAAAAAGTTCGAAAATTTCCGAACTTTGCAGGTTGCAGAATGTCGAAATGTCGAAATTCTCAGATGTGCACAAATCCACTCTGAATGTTTTTTCTTTTAAAAATATTATTGTTGGTATTTTCTAACCTTCGAGGGATTTGAATCTTGGGAAAGATTTATAACACTGAAAATGAAGAAAGTTGTCCAGGGGTTCCAGAGACAGCAGAACAGGGAAAGTTGTATTGTAAGAAAGTTTTTTCTTTCTTCAGTATTCTTGTAGGTTTCAAATATTCAGGTTTGCCGGATGGGTCAATTTTCTCAAACCTTTATCCTGAAAAGATGTAAAGTTTCTTTCATGTAGAAAGTCTCTCTCTCTCTCTCTCTCTCTCTCTCTCTCTCTCTCTCTCTCTCTCTCTCTCTCTCTCTCTCTGATTTCCGACTTGGTTGAGCTTCGGACCGTCAGTCGATGGGCCGGAGTTCAATTCCCGCGGCCGGCTGATGAAGAGTTAGAGGAATTTATTTCTGGTGATAGAAATTCATTTCTCGCTATAATGTGGTTCGGATTCCACAATAAGCTGTAGGTCCCGTTGCTAAGTAACCAATTGGTTCTTAGCCACGTAAAATAAGTCTAATCCTTCGGGCCAGCCCTAGGAGAGCTGTTAATCAGCTCAGTGGTCTGGTAAAACTAAGGTATACTTAATTAAATTTTCACCCCTTCACTTCAGAGTATTAGTACACATTTCACGAGGCGTTATTATGGCACGAGATTTCAGCGTAGTGTGACTACTATTTACATGTTTAAGGGGTCGCCGAAATGAGGCAGCCTTTACTATGGCCAACATCACAGACGGGCAAAACTAACCTCATCTTCATAATCAAAGCCAATGCAGATCTACTCTCACCAACATCACAACCAATATCGCCGCTGTTACTGTGATTAACAAGTAAAGCATTAAGTGTCAATGTCTTTTTTTTTTATAAAGCATACCTTGATTTAAAGATATAAAATATTATGTAGGACTGAAATAAATCAGTCTCTATGCAGTATATATTACTAATATATATATATATATATATATATATATATATATATATATATATATATATATATATATATATATATATATATATATATATTTAAATCGTTGATTTTATCACATGGTTTTTATTTTTATCACATAGATTTTATCACAAGATTTTTCTTTGATTTTAGCTTTTAAAATTGACTTCTAGGAAAAATGTTCATTGCGTGATGATGTGCCTTTGTAAAGCCTTCAGGCTAATTGATGAGATAAGGATACTGAGAGTTTTTGCTAAATAATTTATTAATTCATGTATATTAAAATTGTTCACTTGAATCTGATTTTTAGCTTTTTAACCCTCAATATTGAACTTTAATCATTTCTTTATGTTTTATGTAAAATTATGTGGTTTCTAAAGAGAGGAAAGGATTTTCTCTTAATTTCATGTTTTGCCCCAGTATTGCAGCCTTTTTCGCTCGCAACACTCGCGTCTGAAATTTGGTGGAACACTTGCATAGTGCACTAATCACAAAGCACTAGACGTCACTTGTTACCATGAAGTGTCCTGCTAGCCCTCTGTTTACTCACCCTTGCAGTATGCTCTTTAAACTTTCTTTTTTTTAACATATCTTTTATCGATTTTCCTGTGCTTTATTTGTTTTTATTTCATTATAACTATTTCACAATTTAAAAGTCACATTTTTATTACCTGTGCTTTCAGCACTGCCTTTTAATCACTCTAGTCCTTCATTCAATCGGGATTTATGCTATTTTTCATTTTCTTTCAATTTCTATTTTATCTGTAAGTCTAGAAAAAAAAATAAAGCATTGTACACGAGACTGAAAATCCGTTCTGGACATTTCTGACATGAAGCTGCTATTTTGTATGTGCATCACACATGAGCTGGGTTGTTTTCTTCCTGAACTGAAGAGTTTTTTCTCTGTTTCCTGTGCGTCTTCATGATTTATTCTTTGTCTGGAGAACCGATCACAGCAGGCTCGAGGGTTTTATTAGATTGACCTCAAATATCGAGACGAAAACAATGACATGCTATTATTTACGTTTTGGTTTTAGTGATTTGTATTTTAGGAAAATAATTGTAATTATTCCTCCCGAACTGAAGTTATAACACTTACATTTTGCTGTTTTTGGCTGAAGCACTTGAACTTAAGAATTAAAGTGCTAGATGCCCTGCCACTTTGAATGGCATTACTTCGGACAATGACTGATGAGAATCGTATAATTAAAATAATAGTAATCTGCTATATCAAAACTTAGCCATGGGCGATCAATGTATCACCCGCGCCTCCACCTCCAACCCCCACCTCCACCTAACCCCCCCACCCCCATCCCTCCAAAATAATAATAACAAATGAATAAATAAAGTTCTCTTGAAACCTAAGGCCCGAGTTTCGAAAAGTTTCGTAAAAAAAATCATAACCACCTTTTCGGAGGTAATCAGTAGACCTAAGCATCTTCATTGTCTATATTTCTTTAAACCACCTTAGGTAAGGCCATTTTGGTAATCATCCCGTTGACTCGCGCATTGAAAAGGCTTCATTTGGAGTGACATTAACATTCACCAAAGGCCTAACCACGTTAGAATATTTTTCACAATTAAGAGACTGAGAAAGCAAGAAACCTGGTGTGGTCCATACACTCAAATTAAATCTGTATCGGGAATAGATAAATATTCCTTCAAATATTCCCAAACACAAACCAAGTGATTAACTGCGCAGCTGGGGACAGTCTTGATTTCCCTGATCCGCGCTTTCAATAACAGGTAATTCCATCCCTTAAAAAAAAAAAAAAAAAAAAGCTAGACTCCTGCCAAGATGAAAAATCCTAATTTTGATTTCAGACTCATCTGAAAATCCCGTCCCCTCATCAGCTAGCATCTCCTGACAGGTACATAGGCAGGATTCTCTTCCCTGTGGCCCCCCTTCCCCCCAATTAGATCCGCACCCCCATACCCCGCCAGTGAAAGCACAACTCTTGCCTTAGTCAGATTAGTCATCTGGAGCCCTCCAGAGTCACCATCTGTAATGCCTTCGAAGGCGTGAGATGATTTGATGATTAGATCCGAGGGGAATGATTTAAGAGAGAGAGAGAAAGAAGTCATTAGTTGAACAGTCGTCTCTGTCATAGTTGTAGCTAAAGTATATAAAAAAGGTGTGTTGTAGTAATCATGCATGAATGTTAAAGTATTGAGTAAAATGTATAGGAGTGTTATTATTATTATTATTATTATTATTATTATTATTATTATTATTATTATTATTATTATTATTATTATTATTATTATTTGATCAAGCTCCCACAGAAGCTAGAGAAGAAGAGTGAAGTTCAAATACAAATGCCGTTGCTCACAGCTTAAATGAGTCCTTTTTAACTAGGCATTTAAACGCTTAGTTAAAAATGACTCATTTAAGCTGTGAGCAACGGCATTTGTTATCTAGCTTCTATGGGAGCTTCATCAGATAATAATAATAATAATAATAATAATAATAATAATAATAATAATAATAATAATAATAATAATAATAATAATAATAATAATAATAATAGCAGTCTTATACATTATACTCAATGCATTAAAATACAGATGTGAAATCAACCGAAAACTAGAGGCTGAAAACGAATTCTCTTCGGCCGCTTTCGAAAGTGTTTGTCATAGTTTCGCAAACGAAAATTCTGTAAAATGTAGAAGGACAAATATATAACCTCTTTCCCTTAGGGGAATTCCGTAAGCGACTAATTCGAATTCATAGTCTTGTATTTTATTGCCTAAGCAATTTTTCATCTGGATAAGTCTACGTTGGTCAGAAAATATGATCAGGTTTCAAAATATATTTGGCATAGCTTCGCCTCGCAATATTGCTATTACGTTCCTGCCGCCAGCGACGTTGCCATGTCAGGTAAAGATTTCATATCTTTTTTAAATTCTTATTTGTTATACGTTGTACTTTTTAGGTTCTTCTTTCCTTCATTCTTCCTCCTTTTCCTCCTCCGTTTTCTTTAAATCCTCTTTCTTTTAAAATTCATTTTATACTCTTATCACGCAGCTCATGAGTAAAACATATTCTGAACGGAGCAAGATTTTATTTTCTATTTATTATTTTATTTAAGTAGTATTGAGCTCATGGACCCGTCCAGACAAGCAATACCTTACGAATGAGTCTGCATTTTTTTTATGAAATCGTGTTTTATATCGGTATTTCATCATGCAAAATCTTTGTAATGTGACGATGTATGCTTGCGAGTGTTGACTGAATCATCAGAACTGAAAGACATAGAAACAAATTAAGTGACAAAAAAAAAAAAGTTAGCCCAGATACTCACTGGAAGTTTTTGATTGATGTGATGATGATGATATCCAAACTCCTGACAGTGATTCATGATGCGAACCCTTGAAAAACTATTAACCAAAATGAACACTTGATTTTCAATCTCGCGGCAGCGACGCCTGATATGAAAGCTCGACCCTTCAGGTCATTTGCGTGACTGAGATAATCGGCTGCTTTCATCACAGAAATTGAGCTGTCCTTTCCCTAAGCGCGTCTCACATCTCATGATGCCGGCCTCATCATTTCATAAGGCCGAAATCCAGAAGTAGAGTGCGGTTTTAACTGTGGGAAACGAGGTGGGGGGGGGGGGGGCGGGGAGAGGGAATTTATAATCATTAATAAGTTGCCGAGCCACCGAGAGTTTATTATGAAATTCAGTTTTCACATAATGAGTTGAACAGTCTCTGCAGGTTTATTCTTTTGTAAGATTCATCATTCACCTTTATCAATATTGCTACAATATATTGTTTCCTACTTTTATCGTTGGCTTTCAAATTTAAATATTCTTTTCGGTTAAAGATTGGTTGTATGTTTATGACTTTTTCGCCTTTCCCACATAGAAATTTATTAATTTTCAGTAATAATAACTTAAACCCACTCTTTTATGGTAACAGTCAGGTCACTTACCTGATAAGCTTGAATCCTTCCAAGAGATTATCCCTACATATGACGACACAAATAGCAAACAAAACTAGGAGAGAGTAAAAAGTAAATTCTAGACAAATGCATAATAAAAGTTAATTTTTGAACTTGGGTAATTAAACAACAGGAAATTGTGTCTGTGCGTTGTTAACAACGGTTTTGACCTTGAAGAGCAAATGGCCACTAAAACCAAGCAGAAGATGACAACTGAATATTAGCATGCGGAAGTTTCTTGCTCGCAGAACACAGCTGAAAGAAAATAAATCAAATCCGTTCAACATAATTTTCGATAAGTTGGGAAAATAGGACTAGGCCGCGACATTCGAAGTTTTCAGGAGGGGCCGTTACAACGGTAAGGTATGGCTCTCCCTTTAACGCCAATAGCGCGATAACGGATCAAGTGTTGTATTATACTTGTTGATCCATCGGTGATGGTAAGGTAACCCTGTCTTGTTCTGCAAGTATGCAAAAGTTTTATTAGCATGTCATGCAGTGTTTGTAAGTGAGATTGAATATTGATCAATTAATCAAAGGCTTTTAAATACGGCGTGTTGTATATAAGGGACAGAGAGCATTTATGGAATGCAGGCTCAGACTGGTCTAGCCTGTAACCTATGAAACCTTACAGTGTTAGGTTTTATTTAGTAAAGTAGTTAAAACGTAACTTGAGCTAGCATGACCCGGTAATTGGTAGAAGGTAAGGGTAGAATAAAGGCGTCTTGATCAGCTTTCTTAGTAAAGCCATACATAGGCTAGAATATGGAGAAAATTGCGAAAGTTTTACAGATTAGCATAGTTTTGTGGATTGTGGCCTCAGCTATTCAAAAGCAAATCTCAATAGTTGCATCTCATTGTGTTTATGGGCGAGTGGAACATTTGGGGGTAAAACGGAAGAGTCGCCTCTCTGGCTCAGTAACTACTTGCCTAACCTATGTGCAAAGTGGGCTCTGTGTTCAGGCCAGTACCAGCCCCTGGGGATGAAAGTAAAAACATAAAAGACAGTAAATATCATGCACACAAACAAAAGACGTAAATATGAACAAAAACGAAAGGTGAAAATAAACGCATAGAATCCTTGGGTGAAGGTGATTAATGGCTCCATTTCAGGTAACCATGAGAATTGCGACCAAATTAATACTGCACTCTGCTAATAGATAAAATACACCAAAAATTACTCCATAGCCTAGCAGAAACTTTATTGTGCATGTAACAACCACTACTGGGATTTTAGTAATTTAATGTTCATTGTGAGTTACATGCAGGAAGGTTGCAAGGTATTGCTACACCAAATACTAGTCAGTACCTTTCAGTATAGCAAAATAATTTTACTTTATTAATTTGGTATATATTATTGCACTTTAAACAGTTTTCATATTTTTCCTGTGTTAATGAGTGTTTTGAACGTTTCTGACATTTGTTTCATTAGCGCATGAGTACTCTTAGGGATGGAAGGCCCCACCCTTATATCCTACAATTTTGGGGACCACAGTGGGAAAGTGGGGTTTTCTTCCTAATGAACACCATATTCGTTGAAAGCTTGAATTTTAAGTCGATGGCCCCTGTAGGCTTGTTCCACACGAATAGGTTTCATCTACTGAATAATAATAATACTAATCATGATAGTAATAATCATAATAATAATAGTAATAATAATATAGTAATAATGAGTGAAATACAAGGACGTTATTCCCATTGATAGTTGTTGTCATTCAGATTATGGTAAGTTTATTGAATCTTTTCTTCTAAGATTGTCCACTAGAGTGAGGGCTTGGTGCCTTGGGTTAGGTTTGCTTAGGCTGCAACCTTATTATAATCCATTAGCTGTGTCCTTGGTTAGGTTAGTAGGGTGTCTAGGACTAGGTAAGGATCTGGCATCCAAGGTAGGTAAGTTGTGGGATCCAGAGGGGCCACAAACCACCTGGTTGGCAAGGACCCAGTCTCTTAGATCAGGTAAGGTGTGGGAGCCCAAGGCTAGGTGAGGATGCAACCCCATAGGTTAGGTTAAGCAGGTGGTCTATGGCTGGGTAAGGACCCCCCCCCCCCCCAGCTAAGTAAGAACCCAGCTTCTTAGGTTAGGGGTCAATGTCCAGAACAACTCCGCGGTGAGATATAAGAAAATAGGTCACACTATAATTTTCACAATATAAAATAATAAAACTTTGTCTCTGAACACTTTTTGAGGAGATTCACCATATCCGAGATATTAATGATTATCTAATCGGCATCCTCGAAAATTTTCTAAGTCGTTTGTTTACATCCAGTAGCACTTCGTGTACTTGATCTTACTGGAGTTAGTTCGAAAATGAGGTTTTTTACTGTAATGTTTCTCAGAAAGTGTAATGTTTCTCGGAAAAACTAGTTCCCCATTGAATGGTTTTCGATCTTTGACTTATAAGGTTAGATAATACCTGTCCCCCAACCCCCTCCATAGCTAATATGGCAAAATTGTGGGTGTTTCGTCATCATAAGAAGTGGTCTAAAACGCTTTAAATATGAAAAATATTACATTTTACTTTTAATTTTGGTACTTTATGCATGCGGAGTTCTTCTGGACATTCACCAGGTTAGGTTAGGTTAAATCCATCCTTGTATTTCACTCATTTTGTATTTTCCCCTACCCAAAAACCCTGCTTTCCCAGTGTAGTACCCAAACTGTAGATATAAGGATGTCTAAAAATTGTCATGGTTTAACAAATCAAACGTCAGAAATGGTCAAAGCACACATTAAAACATCAGAAAATGGTAAATTCAAGTCCAAAATGTGAAGCAGTCTAAAGTAAAAATTTAGGGAACCAAATTAGTGATAACCATAAACATGCACACTGGCTAACAACTGATAAGTGACTTGTGAATCTTCAAGTGATGTTAAATCAACATAGTTTATTTAGGATTTAGGGAGGAATTAGTGCTTGCAGTCACTGGAATAAATATATAGGCCAATGAGTTAAGTGTCATCTTGAACCAAAAGTATCAGAATTTAATTAATGTACAGTAAGTGTCTGTATCACATATGGCTTGTGTTGTGTGCATATTCAGAGCCCTTGTCACATTTTGTAATGCTTAGTGTTACTGGGCAATTAAAGCGAGAACAAACCAAGAATTTACCAAGAAGATGAGGAGGTGGCAGTGATGCCACAAACTTACCATATGCAAATTCTGTGAGGTCTTAGAAGTGGGGACCTAATGGCTTCAGAACACTTTCTTAAAACTGGTCACTGAGTATACAGAGGGCAACTTTGCAATGATTTCCAGTCAGATGACAATGACAGTGACAACCTAATGTTTTAGACTGGCGTATGTCATTGCCAAAAGAGATAGGTACTCAGATAAGTAGTTAATGAAAATTTTTTGAGTACTGTACTATTACTCTTACTAAGAGTTCCCTCCTCCGTGGCCCTTCACTTAGTGAGGTCTCACCCATTTTTGCATATTACGGTATTTTTACCACCAGCGGGTTGGTTTTTTCTTACCACTGGCCAGTTGTAATAGAATTAATAATAATATCATGCTTGTATTGATGAGGAATTGAAATATATTAAAGTTTTCATTATGTTTTGTGATGTAAATTTCTATACTTTTAGTCTTGTAGTTTCTAGAGATAATGTGATTACTGTTGCTAGTTTTATATTTTAATTCCATTGATTCTTGCCTTATGTTGTTGGGTTTTCTGCTTGTTAGATTTTTCTTAGCTTTCTTGGTTAACATCACATCATTTGACAAAGGATAAATTGAACATATTTGCAGTTTGAATGCTTTATGGTTAAGATATTCTTGTTTAATTTTGTTTAGTAAGTGAAAATATTAAGTACTTATGTACTGTAATGCATAAGTATTTTGCTCCAGAAGCTTTACGTGGGATGAGCAGCTGTTGATTTCAGTTGTTATAATTAATTTGTGCTTGATATTAGGAGCATTATTAATTGCAAAGTAAGGGTAGGAAGTACACATATTCATAATTTTTCTCTCTTTGACTTTCAGGTCTCTCTAAATGAGAACAGGAATGAAGTCACCAATCAGGCAAGAGTTAATTTCTTAAAGGTAACACATCAGTGGAAGGCAGAGCTGGAGCCTTGTTCACACAGTTTTAATACAAGACCACTGAAAATAGTCTAGCACCCTTTGTGACTTATGTGTGTTATTAATACATGTACATTATTTATGAGGACCTACTGATTGGGTGATCTTTATAGGCCTGATAAATAAGATCCGTGTCCTTTGAGGTTGCTTGCCTGTGAAGTATGCCTACAAGTTATAGAACTTAGAACCTGCTTTAAATCCAAGTGACTTAGTACCCAGTCCTTTGCACAGCTGTACTTTTCACTCTGAACAGGTAAGTTTATATTGACCTTGGGATTTTATTTTTATGGACTAAATTTAACTGCTCTTCAATATGTTATACAGTATACAATATTATTTTTTTGTCTCAAATGTATTTGCAACTTCTTTGATGGTTTAACTGATTATGGGGGTACAGTAAACCCCCCCAATATTCACATTCTCATGATTTGTGGACTCACGCATTTGCGGGTTTCTCTGTGGAACATATCTAGCCATTATTCGCGGAAAATTCGCCCATTCGTGGTATTTTTCACTGAGAAATATTCGTTAATTACTGTATTTTCATATAATTTTCATGAATAAATGCACTTTTTGTGATAAAACTATTAAAATACTCAGGTATAAGCATTTTTACAGGGTTTTTCTTGTGTTTATCAAAATGGCCAGTTCTAAGTGTTTTTAGAGGGGTTTAAAGTATTCACGGATTTTAGCTATTCGCAGGGGGGTGTGGTACGCATCCCCACGAATACGGGGGGTTCACTGTACAGTATTACAGTTGATTAGTGAGGTATAAGTGTATTAAGATTATCCATTCCATCATCAGCTGTGGTCTTTGGGCTCACTAAATCCAAGTCCCACTGCTCTTGGCTACAGCTTTATTCATGCAAGTGATACTACAGTGTCAACATGTTTTAAATCCAAGTGATTTACTGAAGCTATGCACAGCATTTCTTCGTATTTTGGACAGGTATGTTGATGATCTTAAGTTTTTTATTTTTGTAGTCAGTTCAATCTCTCTTTCGCCTTCAGTTGTTTGATAGGAAAGTTATTTTGTTACCTTTAATTCACACACCTTGCTTTGAATGACAACAGTGTGTTGTCAGTGATTTAAGAGGCACAGTAATTTGGTAATTGTATGGTTTTTCATAGTGTTGTTAGAGATTTAAGAGGCACAGTAATTTGATAATTGTATGGCTTTTCATTACTTACATTTTATGTCAGTAGAATGTATTGAAGAAAATGAAACAATTACTTGAAAAAAATATATTCAAATTTGAAATTTAAATAAATCATATTATCACCATTTGATGGGTTTGGAACTTATACAGTATATGGAATTGATTTTTGATGAGTATTGGAATTATGATCTAATTATTGGTGACATAGAGAATTAATAACTTTATAAAAAATGAAATAGGGATAGAGGTTACAAATATTCAAGAATTGTATTTGTATGAATGACAGTATGAACTGTTGCCTTATTGAAGTAAATATCCGTAGCTGATATCAGTGAGGTTTCAGTCTTGCTTTTAATTGGCTTATGTATTTAAATGGAAGCTTGGTAGGTAGTGAGCAGCGTGAGCTTCCACCAGTTGGGATTATCTTCAATGATATAGACTGGATATTTACCATCAGCTACAAAAATGTAGACTATAGAGCCCACTGCTTTACTGTGGATGGACAACTAACTATCATGTGCCCTGAGAGTCTTATTCCACTGACTGAAGAAAGATCCTTCTCATGTGAGGTATGCCTTCCAAGTATCTGTGCATTTCAAATCTCATATCATCCAAATGTCAACCCATACTCTCAGCTCTATTTATTATGGGACTTCAGTCAGTTATGATCATGTGCCTTTATGTTAGCCGATTTAATGAATTTTTATAAAAGATTTTATACTTTGCCTGTATTTTGCTTCTTTCCAAACACTTTTGTATTACTCTTGGATTTTATTTATGGCTTCATTTTTTCATAGCCAGACTTTTACTGGTTCAAGATTCACTTGAGTAGCCAACTCTCACCTGAGTAATGCTTTTTTCTCATTCTTTTTCACTGACATATAATCCTTGAACATTTGTGTAGACCTTGCAAGATGACACAGTTCATGTCCTTCATTGAGATGGATTCTATCAGAATCTGTTTATTGAGCAGGAGGAATTTGCAGTAGTTTTAAATTAAAGTGCTGTCTGTCAGTCTTTGCCAGAATTACAGGAGATAGCTATTAAAAGAAGACATGCTTTCCAAGACCTTTCCAAAAGGAAAAGGCTAAGAGGGTTATCCACAATATCCTCTCTTCTTAGTATTTGTGGTTCTTCCTCAAAACTTCATGTCCTTTCCTTCCAGCTTGTCTGAACTTGAAACTGAGTTGCTTTATGAAGAATCATCTAAGGCTGTTAGAGGCATGATTACTGTACTTCTTGTCCTTTCCTTTTACCTTTTCTTACTTTCCTTGCTTCTCACTTTCGTCTTCTTAAACCTTACATCAGACTTCTTTTGCTATCAGTGGCCTTCCTTTAAAACTTTTCCCCACAACTCTTCTCACTGTTGTAGGTTTTACGTCATACTCTGTAATGATGAGAGTTGTTGATGCTGAACATTCTAGGATTTTTTCAGCAACTTGTGTTTAAAGAATAATTTCTTTAGTAAAAATCTGTGTTTTGATGTGCATTCATTCTGTTCAAATATTTTGTCTCAGTAGAAATCCAACTTTGTTTTTATACATTAAAAGTCAAGTCTAGTTATATATCAAAATCCAGATGACATTTGATGCGACAGGTATTTTGTTTTGAGTTGAAGGAATGTTATGCATTCCATTCATTCACTGCATATACCACAGTTTAGTAAATACATGCTTAACCCTTTTGCTGTGTGGGACTGATCTCCTCAGTCATCAATCATTCTTTTGGTTCTAGTTATGCAGCCCCCTTTTCATTTTAACCAGCTTTTGTGTATAGTCTAGTAACAAATGGCAACATTTGATTTCTAACTTCCAGGATAATGTCAGGAAAAGGGCTAGACCTTCATTACTGTAACCATCAAAATGCCATGTAGAGAAGAGGTTTCTCTCGATGGAGAAGTAGTACAGAGGCTTTTATTCGAAAATGGCAATGATAGTAGATGACCTAACTGTCAGATATTATTATTATTATTATTATTATTATTATTATTATTATTATTATTATTATTATTATTATTATTATTATTATTATTATTATTATTATTATTATTATTCAGAAGATGAAACCTATTCATATGGAACAGGCCCACAAGGGACATTGACTTGAAATGCAAGCTTCCAAAGAATATGGTGTTCATTAGAAAATAGTAAGAGGAGGTACAGTAAAGGGAAATACCAAAGGAAGAGATTCCTCTTATTAAAAAAGAAAAAATACATAAAAAAATTGATAAATAGATAAAAATGTATTAAAATGCATGGAGAATAGTATTAGGGTAGTAATGCATTGCATCTTTGCTTGAACCTCTGAAGTTCCAATCGCACGACATCCTCTGGGAGGTTGTTCCATAGTCTGACGATGTGAGGAATGAAGGACCTCAGGAACTGAGAAATTTGACAGTGAGTCACATTTACTGCATATTGGTGCTGATGTCCAGTGAATCTGGTTGCTTTCAGCAGGCAAAGGGGATCAGGGATCAATTGTGAATGTGAAAGATATCTGTTGAAATACAACTTATGAAAAAGTTACAAACAAGAGACCATCCGTTGATGGTCCAAGTCATAATTGCTGCTATGAGGAAACAGAAACCTACCACCATGAACTACTCTATCTAAAAGAGATAAATCTCTGGCAGAATCAGATATAGTAAAGGAAGCACAAATGACCTAAAACATGTTGCATTGATTTTATCACTTTTATAAATATACGAGACCTTATGAACAATTCCTTACTTATGTGCGGCATTTGCTGAAGCTTTCGTTAGATGTTTCTCAAAAGTTAGATGTGAGTCAAAAGTTACACCTAGAGTAGTTAAAGCTTCAGACTCATTCAGCAAAGTTCCATCCACCTGAAGGGGAGGATGGGTGGGAAATCAGATAGTTCTGATAGTGACAGCAGTGACTATGGTGATGTTTATTATATCTTGGTTATAGACAAAGTTGCCTTAGCTAATTCTTTAACTTCAAGTTTTATCAGAGATGATCATGAATCACAAGAAAAGATAGAGAAGGAAGCAGATTTGTCAAGCACCAGAGATTATGAATAAACAAGGAAAATGTGATAAAATTTGCAAATGGAAGACCATTGAAGATTTAATTAGTAAAAAAATCTGTTCTCTGAAATGTTTATTGGAGATAATAAATTCTCATTTTCTACAGAATGCCAAGTCTATATTTTAATTTTTTTTGTGAGGCTTTTGCAGATGAAATTTTTCACCAAAAGCAAGTATTCAAAGTTTATAATAAAGATTTTCATACTGAATAATGAAAAGGGTGTTACTTTACTCCATGCTTTTAGAGTTATCAATGAAAGGAATACCAAAAGAGGCTACATAATTTAGTATTTGAATAATTACCTACATGTCATTTGCATATTTCATCACTCGACTATAATAAAACATTATAAATACATGATAGTACAGTGAAATATAACAGTAATGAAAATAACAAGGAATTGAAGTACAAATATGACAGGGAGAAAATTAGTCAGTTACATGGTTAGCAGGACGCTGCTCTCATCACTAGTGGTGAAAACAGTCTCGCAGCAAAAGGGTTAATCCTGCCAGACTTTGATGTGCTATTTGTATTATATATAAGTATATATATGGAAAATGTTGACAACTTTTATTTTGTTTCATTGCATACAAACAAATTTTCCATCCCGTTCGTTCTTCATATTGTTAAGGTGTTCGTTTTCCCTGTTTAGGTACATTCTGTGTGAGGTTGTTATGTAACTGTTCAGACATTGATTTAATTGAAACTGCATGTGTTCCTGCTTAATCAGAAACTATCATTGGCACTGACTGTATTAAATGAGCTTTGGCTTGTGTATTGTGAAATAAGGATTTAATATATTGTAGTTGATAGTCTCACTAACTGAGAGATATGCAGTTCTTGACTGAGATACCCTGGCAGCCATTATGGTGGTATATAGTGCAAATAGTTCAGCTTCATTGACCCAGCTTTGAAAAGAGGGAGATTTCTAGTTTCGTGTTGGGCTTGTGTTATTTTGAAATGTTTAAAATCACAACACTTTTCTTTATTTTTCTCACATATTGTTTTTAAATGCAATCCACCAGCTAGATATTTACTTTTATGACGTATGTATAGTAATATACTGTACTGTACCTACTACTGTATTGTATTTAGTTTCTTGAATTTCAGATATTTATAACTCGTTTAGTTCTAGCTGTTTGTAATTTGAAAATTGTTCCTGGTTGTTGTACAGGCTTTATTTAAATTTTAGCTTGCACAATTTTCTTTTATATTTAGTGTACTGTAGATTAGAAGCGAGAACTGTTCATACTCCATTATTTATTAAAATTGTATATATAATTGTAGATAATTTATATGAACAGCTGTATCAAAAAGTTTAGAAGTGTGATGTTTCTAATATTCATCTTGTTTGATCAGTAGATTATTATGAAAGGTTATCATGAAACTGTGGCATATATTTTCTGAGTACAGTATATGGTTGTAAACAACTACTTTGGTAAAGTTTTAAGTAATTAAATATTTTATACAACAGTTATTTTTATGTGTGTGCAATCATGCTGAAGTACTAAGAGCAACTATGTTCTTTTTCAGATTACAGGCCCATTTACTTATTTCCCAGCATTTCACCCATGAAGGCTAAATTATAGTAAAGCAAGAAACAGAATTTTTAACTTTTTATTGTTCTAGTATGGAGATGGGCAAGTTTTTAGCTGTTTATGTACAAAACTGTATGCATGTAAGGCTGAATGCATGTTACTTTTTGGTTTACTTTTTAAAAGGCACTCTTATAAAACTTTACTGTATTGGATTGTGAACTGACTGCATGTATTCTTGAGGAACACTTTGGCTGAAGATCCATATGGATTGACTGTTTCATTCATTTATTTTTCTCCTCCAGTGTCCAAGCCTTGACATATGGCCTTGTCTTTTTCTCTTTAGGAGATCTTCTGTTTTGAGTTCTTAGTGCTTGAGGCTTTTTTAAGTTTATTTATTTTGTAATTTCTTTATTCCTCATGTCTTACTTTTCTTTGCATATGGTATGTATGCACTGTATATGCCTTTTGTACAAACAGTCTAAGAAAGACAAATCTGAGTTATCCAGGATACAAGAACAATCAGAATCATTACTAGCTTGGTCAGCTTTCAGAAAACTGTTAGATAGCACCATATTCTAAGTGCATAATTGGGTAATTTGCCTTGTGTCTTGGTAGTGTAGTGGCTTGAGATTTTGCTGAGCTGATTGATATTATAAGTAAAATTAGATTTTTCTGTCTGTAATCATATCTTATGAGCACTTTACCTTGATGTCCTTTGTCACACAATTTAAAACCGGTATTTTGTGTAATAAACAAAGGAAACAAGATGATATAGCACTCTTACATTCCAAAGTTATTTATCTTAACATATTTCATTAGTATACGTATTGATTGTTCATTGAAGAGCTTAATTTCCCAGGTGTTATATAATTGTTTTATTTTGATACTCAATAGAAACTTCGCGTTCTTTTGAAGATTTGAAGTCCTTATGTTGGAGTGACAAGAGTCCCTTTTTAATAATGTCTTTGGTGAAGGCAGTAGGTCCTTTTTGGCCCGAACTTATCTTGAAGGACAGTTGTTTATTGAATTTTTCCATTTGTATATGGATTTTAATTATATCCAGTTTTGCTTTTGTTTCATTAAAATGGGAAGTCTTGGGTGGCAGGAGTTATTGTATAATTATTTTCTTTCTTTAAAGAACGAGAGCTTTGTTTTTTATCACAGGTAAACACTATTCATGAGCATTCAAACTGTTGTTCATACATATAGACAAGTGTTAATCAGTGCGATTCCAGTTCCCATAGTTTTATGATCTGGTCAATATAAAATTGACTATCCCTCCTTAGTTCAGTACTTCCATTTTTTTTGTCATTTTTAATTTACAGTGCTACTTCTTGTAAAACATGGGTATCTCTCTCTCCTTTCTCCTTGGCAGCATATTTTCTTATAAGAAGTCCAAGGATCTGCTCTGTCCTTTCTCCTGTGTAGTCATTTCCCAATAAGAAATGTAAGGATATACTTCTATGAGGTCAGTAGCCCCATTATTTCACAGTCATTATCATCAGAATTTCATAATTTTGTATTACTGTAGCAGCTGAAGTGCCTCAATTGTATTGGGTATAAAGAACGTTTGGATGAAAATTTAAAATGGTACAAATGGTTATAGATCAGGAAGAACGTTAAGAATGATCCAGTTTCAATGGTAGTCATAATTTTAGCAAGGGGTATGAAAGAGGGTGCTAGAAAGTTAAATAGTGGAATGAGAAAAGTGTCTGTTGGGGATTAGAGTAAAAAAAAATTCATGTATGGGAAATTTTGCTGAATTGTGTGTAAAAAAAATTTTTATATATTGTAATTTTTATAAATTTCCTAAGTAACCTCAGGCATTATGATGCAAAGAAAACAGGTGAAAGGAAACTTATTCTTAACATTATGAATTCCATTAGAAATTTATTTTTATTTTACTTACTTTTACTTTACTTTGATACTGCCACATATGCATGATAGAAGGGCAGTTTAAAGTTGCTTCATTATATTTCCTCTCATTGCATCATTTGGCAGGTAGCTAATACTGATTATAGGTGAATAGTTAAAGCTTTATGCTTCTCAGTTCATGTAAATACAAATTTGTCTTTTTGCAGTTGCCATGCAAAAAGAAAAAGAAAAGATATTGTATAGAGTGTACAGGTGTAAAATATGCGCTTATTTATCCATATAAGTTTCTTAAGTTACCTTCAGAAATTAGGAGATGTATTTTTCCAATGGTACATTCGCCACAAAAAGCTTGCGATCATTATGGCTTGGGTTTGTTATGATACAAAGTAGTTTTTGCAGCTTCCAAGCAAAGGGTCCCTGGTATTCTGTACTGTACATTGTTTATTGTAATTGATTATTATTTAGGTCTATTAGTTGGTTTATTAATACAGTAGTCAGAACGTGTTCAATATTCTGTATCTAGCAAAAGGAAGAAAATAAGCTATCATTTGCTTTCAAAATTCATATTTGAATTTTTAAAGTTTCTCAGTTCCAAACTAGAGGAAATCAGTTTATATGATGAAGTCTTAGTTGTAGGTTTAGTATTACTGTTTGTTATTGTAAGGCTCCATTCATGAATTATTTGGACATCCTCTTAACCATTATGTCCTCTACGTAATGAGATCACTGTTCAAATCTTGTAGAGGAACTGCTATGGTTAGTTTTTGATAAAAAGGAAAATAATTTTATGATTTCTTATGATAACGTGAATGGGTTCTGCCTGTTAATAATGTTGTTGGTATTTATTAGTGCACATTGCAGCAGTGGCCAAACTTCCTATTTCAACTGGACAATTATACTTATTGCAATGACTGCAAGATCCTTTGATAAATTAGTTGTATTTTTGTTTCCTATAAAGAATTATGTTGTTTGCAATTCATAAAATTACTCAAGTGTTATCTGTAGTATTCAGATGTTGAACTACGAAAGGGTCAGTTTGTGCTTCAGACTGTGAGGAAACATGCAAGCATCTCATTGCAACAACAATATCATAGCAATTTTTATATTGTTCTTATTATCAACTTTGTCAGAAAATTGGAAGAAGGGACCTTACTATTTCCAGCCCTAGTACCACAAATTTTCTTTAATTTAACAGGGGACTTTCAACTAAGATTTGCAACCCTATGGTTTTAGGAAGTATTCGTGAATATTTGGCAACATTACTCAATCATAACATATATGTATCTAGTTCAGAATCATAACACTAAGAGATGCCTTTTCAGTATATCTTGTGGTATTAGGATGATTAGTGTTTTATCATCATTAACCCCCCCCCCCCCCCACCAGTTTCCTGACATTTTTTATGCCAGCTTAGCAGTCGGCACTTTACCTTTGTATGTAGAATACAGTCATTGTGAGGCCTTATGGTTCATTTATGTCCTCAGCAAGTTCTAAGCAGTACGAAACTTTCATGTTCTAATACAGTCCAAGAGTCATACCAGAAACTTGAGGAATCAGTCGATATTAAGCTAATTGTGATAGCTAGCTGGATGGATATGAGTATCTCTTCACACTCAGTGCTTTTCTTTCAACCACTCTAAGTTCAAAATCTTATTGTGGTCACGTACCTGATAAAAACAGTAATCTGTAGGCTGCCAAGTCAGTTTTTCCCCCCAACTTATGAGTTCTTCAAAATTTTGAAGTTTTTCTAACTACTGTTTCACTAGTTTAAACCTAGAAATTCAGATTCTCTTTGTCTGCCAAATCATTGTTGAATTTTCAGTAAAAATTATAAGCTTAGGATATGTACATGAGAAATTTCATTGGTTTCTTGGCAGATCACTTTATATATTTTGAAAGCTGCTTTTAAATATTTCTTTTCCTTGAGTGTTTTTTTTTATTTAGTTCTTATAATGTATGGTTAGCTTTTTATCAAGAGAAAGGGATTCAGACTCCTGCAAATCAGTAGTGTTACAGATTGTTAAAAATTTGCAGTATTTTCGGTTTAGTTCCTGAACTTTTCATTTCATGTTAAAATTCAGTAAGAATTTCTTTGCAGATTTTAATGTAGGATAGTTTATTATAGTTGTTTGGCTGAGATTGCTTATAAACTATTTGAATGTAACTGACTGTATAGAATTATTTATTTGTAAAATCCTCTTGGAGTCAATCAGTTTGGCCAATTCTGTTGCTTAGTACAATTTTTAAATTAATTCATATTTTATACATAAAGTTATTATACAGGTACATGATCTGCCATTAGGATATTGTAAAAGAGAATATTTTCATTATAAAGAAACTTAGTTGTGATCCTTTGATTTAAGTTTTGACTTGTTTGTGACCCTTTTTTCCATTTCCAGCTTTAAGTAAGAATTCATGCCACAGGTGTGTTCTGTCTTATTAATTTTGATCATTACAGTGAGGTTTACTGTAGGGCCCTTCACTTCTGGCTACATTTTCCCTTCCCATTCCCCATTTCTTATTTAATTGTCTAACTTCTGAAACTTCAAACTTCAGGTGCTTTAGTTTTGACCTGTCATTTAAGAAGAAACTATTCTGGACATGCCATGTTTTGTTGCTTTTGTATTTACTGTATATTGACATAAGTTGAATGGTATTGAAGTGTAGCAATAATAATGTTAGGTGGAAAAACTTGCCTCTTAAGTTAACCTCTGTGCATTTGTATAATGTATTACATAACTCTTGTATAAATTAATATTGTAGACAAATCATACCCACAGAGAAAACGAGGAATTAGAATCATCATAAATTATTTTCCTAATTAGATCATTCTAAAGATCTAGTGCTTTTAGGCAGTGTGAAATGAATTGTTAGATATAACTTACATTTTGGTGTTGTTTGCTCTTGATTCTGCAAGGTACAGTTAAAGGAAAAAGTTTATTCATTGAAAGAATTTGTTTCAGTGTATGAAAAGTCTAGAAAGCAAAACAGATGTTTTACCCAGTATTCAACTTATGAGGTAGAAATCTTCAAACAGTTAAGATTGGTTAAGCAGGTTGACGGGGTGATATTACTTAGCTGAAGTAGCATAATGGTTTGTAAAAAAAATAAATTTGAAAGTATAGTATTAGTTATATTAGTTTCATAACATTTTAAAAGACCGGAGAGATGTTTTAATTGTAAACATGATAAAAAATTTGATAATTTATAATTAATGTGGGTTAAACATGGTTCTAGGCTTATGTCATGAGGAAATTCATATTGTAGCCTTTATAACTGTTGTTGTTTTGAACCTACAGCTGAAGTTCTCTTCCAGGTTTGATACTCTAACCGTATTGTAACTGGAAAGAATAAAGATATACACCAAGGGGCTGGCCTTAAGATACTGAATTGCTTGCTGTGCCAGTGGACCTTCCTTGCTGGCCTGCTACCAGATGCCTTACACAAGTCACAAGTGATACTTGAACTACTCCCATGCCAGGTATGGTGTGGTGTATTCTTCTGTTAATGAAGATTTGTACTATTGTATATGGCAGCTTTGTTGTTTGTCACTGGAAGAAATTTGTCCATGGACAACTTGCAGTTGGTTAATTGTAAATGGAATAAGTAAGCAAACCAGCTAAGTAACTTAATCTTAAGTTGATTATAGCTTAAGACCGTACTGATGAAGTGCTAGTTTACTGGTAAAGAGAGTATTATTTGGCTGAACCCAAATTCTCAGATGTATTTGAAATGTCTCAGAACCAATGGTAAACTTGGACATGTGTGACTTGAGGAAAATTGTGAGTTTCATATGTAACTTAACCAAATCACATATTTCTGTTTCTACTTACCTAATTGTGAGTAAAGTTGACTTGCTAAATTACAGTTGATGAAATAACAAGTGGCTTGAGGTTTCTTAAATCTTTCAGTGGTCCAATAACATCTTTTGACTGTGCAATTTTATTATTCTTTTGAAGAACTCTTGTTGATCAGGTTGTCCCTGAATATCATTATGGGAGACACGAGCAGTGGGAAGTAGTTTATATCACTCTTGCTCAGATAACTCCCCAATAGATCTGGAGTTGGGAAATCACTTTGGGGTTAATTTTTTTAATGTGTTGTTGTGTGCAGAGACCTGGACTTGTTTACATGTTATTGATTGTCTGTTTTGTTTAGCTTTGGTTGTTGTGAGCATTATAAATTTCTTTTTGAATCTGTGTAGATTGTTTTTCTCTAGTTTGCTGGATGTTGTGAAATGAGCCTTATATTGCTCTAGCAATCATTGCAAGTACCAATTGCAGGTTGGAGACACTGTCTCACAATCTCCAACTGGCTTTGCAGAAAAAAGATAAAAAAAAAGAAGCTACAGTTGCTGCAGGAATGTTTTGATCAGTTGATCTCACTGATGATTTTTTATGCTCTTCACATTTGTGGGACCAATGTCTCTTGAATTTCGAGACTGGAATAGTTAACTGCCATGGAGAATTGCTCTTCATAACAGACACAGCGTAGTGCTAGAGTGGTCATTATTAATGCCGTTTTTACAATGTTTGCATGGAACCTTTCTGTCTTTTGGTTAGATTTCTTAAGATATGAACTTTTAAATTGGAAACCTTGTTGTTTGTACTTACAGTATGTCCGTAAGTAGATGACAAATTGATTCCGTGTTGAAGTACATACTGCAATGCCATGAAGGGTAGCAAATCATCATCATATTTGTGTTTTTGAAATTTGGATTTTTTTTCAATTGGTGTTAGTATTTAGCCTATTGTCACTCCAGAGTTGGCACAGTTTTTGATCCATTCTTTGAGAGATTTCTAAAGTTGGATGTTATTTGATACATACAGTAGTATTTGAGTGACTCTACTGTGGTTTTGTTAGTATTGGTTTGAAAGTTTAAGCCAGTTAATTTTCCATTTTTAAATCTCAGGGATCATTGCATTTTAACTTTGGCATATTTTCTCCTTATGTAGATAACTGGTGCATCATCTACTTTTATGAAGATCTCAGCCTTTTATGGAATGTTGAGCAGGTAGTTTTTCAATGTCTGTCGACAAGGGAAGTTGGGAATGCCTCTGTGAGGTGTGCATTATGTGAATGAATTTACTCCTTGATTTTTGGCAAATTTATTGTCTGTTGATTTGCTTGTAATTATTGGATTTTTATTGCATTTTGCATTCAGTTTTTGCCTGATTTAGTTGTTGATGAGTTTTCTTTGGCACTAGCTTACTTAACATTGCTTGGAGTCTTGTTATGTTAAGGAAATGGTATTTGTAGTTATGAGGGCCATAGGGCATAATGTTTCAACTATGTTTTGTTGGTTGGTCTATAAATAATGCAGGAAACAACTTAATTATGTATAGATGGCTTTAAATTTATGAAAGGTCAGGCAGTTGCAATCTGAGACAGGTCACTGACTGCTGCTCTTGGTATCCAAGTTGATTGTAGTGCCAAACACATGACTATTCAGAGCATTTTCTTACTGGTTATGCTTGCTCGTGCTGAGCCATTAATGCAGTTAGGGTGGTGGTAGGAGTGTCTGAATAGTATTCCACATTGATATTATCAACTTTATTCATGCGTACATATAAGAAGCATTTAACGAGTAGAATCTCATGGACATGTATATGATTTTACTGCTTTTTAGGGAACTTTTATTATCCTGATATAATGAAGAGTACTAGACTTGAAATGATAACTCTGCTCATTATGGTGACTAGTGACACTTATGTAAACTAAAGTTACCTGAATATCAGTGGTGCTTTATTCAAATTCTAGTAGCTTAATATTGTTCTTATAGGCGTGTTGATATAGATATACCGGGTTAATTACTGCACAGTTATGTAAAACAATACTTGTTCTCTGTTTCTTATGGCTAATAGAGGAGACATTTTAGATAATTATTTGGGAAAAATCATGGAGTATGCTTTTGCTTGGAGAGTAGGGAAATAATTTCATGGTCACATAACTTCTGGTCATAAATACAATGCGTTTTGGTCACTGAAGGACAGGTTTAATATACATATGTATTTTAGTGATTATGACATCTTTATAGTCAGAATCATTCTGTTTATTATAGCATTACTATTATTTTAGGTAATAAGGGAGATATTTGCCTATTCTTGTGCCTTTTGGAGAGTATTTTTGTAAACAATGGACTCATTTTCTTTGTTTAAATATTGCATTAAAGGAGGTAAGATATGCAGGAAAACTGAAGTAGCCTCACCAAAACTGGTTATTTAAGGGAAACCTTTCAAATCTGTGACAGCTATCCAAGTTATCATTGTATAAACAGTACTCTTCAGTATGCTTATGTCAGCCATAATGTTATATGATTAGCCAGCCTGACCATCAAAAGGTCCTTGGAGGGTATTAATTAAACTGCTAGTTAGCTGATGCATCACTTCACGGAGGGAGTTTTATGGAGAATCTTAATTTTGTTTGTCAAGTCTTGAGATGTTGACTTTACTGAAAATCGAAACTTTTGACACTGTTAAGTTACTGTTGGAACTCTGAAAAACTGAGACACCTTCCGTGTCCAAGATTATCTTTGGTTCTGTGACATTTTAGAAATTTCTTGAGAATTTACTGTCTTTCAAATAAAATCTCATTACCAGTAAGCAAGCAAAACTTGAACAGCACTTAGCTTATGCTATAACCAACTCTGGATTGTTGTTATACAGTTGTTTTAGAACCTATTTCAGTTAGTGTTAATCAGCTGGAAATTACCCAGGTGACAAATTGTTCCTAGTAACTGAACACATGTGCCAATTATATCAGTAATTATCTTCATTAAGAGAAGAATCACAACACCACGCTCGTCAAGGGAGCTGGTTTGAGGTCATTTATGAACTTTGTGAAAGGCATCTGGCAAGTAGGATGGAAGGGAAGGCTCCATTGGTGTAAGACAGCTCAATTCCTAAGGTCAGCCCCTATTTGAAGGGGGACACCAAATACTGTATTTGAAAAAAATGTTAAGGATACTGTATTGAACTGTTATTTTACTGTATTGAACTGTTATTTTACTGTATTGAACTGTTATTTTACTGTATTGAACTGTTATTTTACTAAGATAATCTGAAAATAAAAACATGTTTTAAGCTTCCATCTTTATTTAATTTACAAGTAATTTTTGCTACAGCGTGCTTTTGCATTTTAATTTCATCATAGAAACAATGCACATTTTAAAGATTTTTTGCACAAATGCTACAGAACTGTGGTATCAATGAAAATGATTTTCCCTGCGAATTTAATGTCACTATGCAAACACAATCATTGCACAAAATTGTACAGCATGGGGTATATAGTTTGAAAAATAGCTTATGCTAGTTAAACAAAGGCTGCTGCACGTCATGCAATAGGTAAATCTTTAATACTGTCACATACAAAATCTGCTAAAATGGAGCAAATGGAAACTCACTTTGGCACAAAAGCATATGGTGCTTTTTTTAATTGTAAGCATAATGCAACACACCAACACCAGTTATTCAATAACTGGTGGTTCTCCATTGCATTGTTTAAAATTGTTTTAAAAGCACCATATATAGTATGATTTTTCATAGGCACCAATTTAGCAGATTTTGTATATGTGACAGGATTCAACTTCTATATATTGCATGAAGATGTGCAGCACCGTTCATTGAGTAACTAGCATGAGTTACTTTTCAAACCAGCTAAAAGCTGCTTAATAATATTACACATTGGTTATATTTTACAGAACTGGGGATTTAACTCATTGCTCATTGGAATTGTTTTGTCTGATAATATACTTCATACCTATACAGGACAGAAAAAGACTTAGAAGAATGTTGCTAACAAGCTGCAAACGACAAATCTTAAGGAATGCAGTTATTCTCTATCCCCCATGAATAGCAAATGCAGCTGTTTTAATTTAGCTTGAAAGAAAGTTACAATATTACAATATGCATGTAGCAACAGTCAGTCTATTCTTGCCAAATGAAATAGTACACCAGAACTAGGTAATTATAGAGTGATCGTCCCTTTTGTTATAAACCTGAGAGAACATTGCCTCAGTTGCTTCTGTTTGAGTGTCCGAGTTAAGAAATTGCTCATATTGCACAGTGGGATTAAATTATTCCACTTTAAAAATTGCAAGTTTCATTTTCAGGTTTTCTTCTAATTCCCAGTTATTAATATTAAAGTAAAGTAATAAACCAATGTTTAAAAGTAATAAACCAAAACATTGAAATACTAGGAATGAATGTATGGTGCCCTCTGTATACAACTGCTGGGAAATGGAACTGAAATATTAAGACAAAGTAATAAACTTTGGACTGTATACGTTGCCAGGGACAATATTCTCTCTCAAATACCAGAATCTTACAGTATTAAATATTTGCATTTTACAGACATGCAAAATAACCCCATAGAAGTGTTGGTTCAACAAATTTTCTTAAATCATTTTAGTGACTGGGGATGAATTATACTGCAGACTAAGCACCACAATTTTTAAGAAACAAGAGGGTTGTCAAATTTAAAGGGTCACCTGTCAAATGAAATTTGTTATAAATGAATACTAAAACGAAGGAAACCAACACGGCTTTGGCACTAAGATAATGTGTAAAGGAAGAGTATAAATTAAACATGTAACCAAAAATGGAAACTGAAGAGACTTCCAAATGCTGCAAATTACGAAATACTGTTGGAAAATAGGGAAAGTGTTTACTCCAAGTTTTGTAGAGTCGACTAAAAGGCAACTTTGGGAAGAGCGGACTTAAAAGGCAACACCAAAAAGTTTATTATGCCTAAATGTCTGATCATTAATAAGCATGAGTATTGTTACTCCAATTTTTTATTCAGTATTTAACTTGACATTGACGCTTATAAATTTTTATGTAATGTACATATAACAGCTATTGCTGGTTATCTCAGGTTACAGAAATTCAGTCCATTCTTAGGAGTTACAGTGCTAAGTGAGACTTTGTCGGGCGATTTCAGACGAATATGAAAATGCCGACGAATAAGAGTAATTTTAATTGAATTTAATTGAAGTACAGAGTTTAGAAATGAGTTGTTAAATATTAACCATAAACATTTAGTAGACAACAAGCATGAGAAAAGTGATATACAATGTTGCCAAAGACCATGTTGATTTAGCAGTTAAAATTACATTTAAATGTAAGATAAAAACACAACTTTCCATATCTGGAGGGAAATCTTAGTTCAGATAACTGTATTTCAGCCTTCATGAGCAATTTCGAATCAGAATACTCACTTGACAAATGTTTTATTTGAGTGTTCTTGGCTTATGAGTAAAAATTTACCAGTAGGCAGAAAGGAGATAGCAGAATCACTAATAAGGATATTTATTAAGTAATCCAGTACCAAACAAATTAGTTTCACAAGAATTTGAACTTTTGATCATTGCAACTTTAACATTTACAAGCACCCCATAATAGACCAGGCACCATGGAGCAAACAGTGGGAAAGTGATATCACGTTTGAAGGTGTAAGGCTGCGTCCACACGATCGAGCTTTGTTCGACGAACTTTGTCCCATGTGACGTCAGAAGCGGGAAAAGTTCTGCCTTTGCTCGCAGTTTCTCCGCTTCTGACGTCACATCGGACAAATTTCGTCGTACAAAGCTCGATCGTGTGGACGCAGCTTAAGAACCATGTTAGACAGGTAAAACAAAATTCCGAAGCATTTCTGGATGAAGATTAAGGCCAAGAAACCATGCAATCAAAGGATTACAGCTCTTACAGAAAATTTGAATGTTTCATCTAAGGCACTTTAATGCTTGTGAAAAATGTCTTGAGAAATGAAAAACAGCAAAACTGCTTTGAAAATATGATTGCAAACATCACAGTGCGTATCCAGAGGAGTGTAAAGCAAAAGTATTGCTCAAAAGAGAAAGGTTTTTCAGGCACAAAACGAAACAATACAGAGCACGCAAAATACGGGTAGAGTTTCTTGCTAATTTAGCTTTAGACCTGAGGGAGGAATTGGTGGTGAGGGTGGAGGAGAAGGCTAAGAGGAAAAATGGGGGGGGGGGGGGGTGGAATTAGAAATTTGATGAGATGAGAGAAGGTAAAAGAGGAGAGATTTAAGTGTAGAGAGGAGACAGGTGAAAGAGGAAAGAAGGAAGGAAGGTGAGAAGACAAGTAGAGGTGCAGGAGAAGAAAAGGAGGAAGAGTAAAGTGGAAGGAGAAAGGAAGGAAAAGAGGAGAGGAGAGAGAAGAGAAAGCAGAAAGGAAGAGGAAAGCGCTCAAACTAGAGAAAATATTTGATGTTATACATGTGAAGCCATAGTACCATGCATCTGGCGGGAAGGGGAAGTCCCACAGTTGTCAGGATTCCACTCCTTAGTCCATTACGATGGTTCCAAAAACTGGTATGAACACTAATCACAGGAGATTAAATTCCCCTTTCTCCTTATGAGTGATATGCTTTCTCAAAATTATGGGCCAATTTGCCTTTTAAGTCAATCTAATTTTAGATTATCAAAATCATTACAGAAAAATAACCTTGAAATAGCACAAAAGTCAATCGTGAAACATTAAGTCAACACACATCACATTTCTACCACCAAATTGAGGGGACCGACACTATAGCTTTTTTCTTTTACATAATTGCCTATTTAAAACCAACAACAAAATATAATCACCTTTTGTATAATCACCTTTCGTAAAAACCAATCTAAATCTTATTTAGGGACCCTTCAAAAATTACGCAACACTGGTACTTTTTAACCCCTCCGCTACTTGCCACGACCCATAAAATGTCCAGAACCTCCCCCAAGAAAATTAGGTAGCATCCAGTACAACCGCCCCCCCCCCCCACCTTAAATTAGTATGATTCCCCTTTTTTTGACGCAGTAATATATTCAAGTTTAGCTTAATACTTGGAAATTATTACTCGTAGGTTTTTCTTAATACTTTTATGATATGAAAGAATCAGATAAAATTGAAATAAAAATGTTCTCTTATGCCCTACTTAGATGAGGATTAATTTAATTGTGATATTTTTCTACGTCATGTTTATGCATAAAGTAGAGAATGCCGGAGCTCAGAAAAGGGATGAGTTTGTGATACTCTGTCATGTAATACATATAGTAGAAAATATTGAAGTACAAATAAGGGTTGAGTTTGTGATATTTTTTAAACAATGATGCAAAAAATTAAATAAATTTTCTCAATATTAAAATATAGTCTATTGCAGAATTATGTAAAAAAAAAAAATTAAGTACCATATTCTCAATATTGCTAAAATATAAAAGTCTATTGCAGAATCTTTACTATCTCTCTCTTGTCCTACATTTACATCTTTTCAAAAGAAACAAAAAAAAAACAAAAAAAAAAAAACTGAAAATGTTAACTTATGGCTGCAGCCCCTTTCCCCTACTGTCACTCTCATAACACTTCACTATACCCCGCCTGCCCCCATAAGGCGTTACGTTATTTTTGAACGGCCCCTTAAAGCCATCAATATAATGCTAAGGTAAAGCAACGTTTACAGTCACTTTAATTAAATACACATTCATTCAAATGCTGTAACTACAGTCAGACTTAACAAAAAGCCTTGATATTCAGGACTAAGTACTGTACATCAAGTCATGGTTTCGCTGCGATGTCGGTCATTCGTGTTTGCGCTTTTTGTGCAAGACTAATGGCAGCACACGCGTTGGTGAATTTAGTGTTGGTGTCGGCTATGATATTGGTGCTGGCGTTTGTGCTGTATGTAGTGTTGGTGACGACTAGACTGCTGGGTTTAGCTAGAATGTTGAATTTGTGTTTGGCTTAGCTAGAACGTTGAATGTGTTTATGTTACATACTGTCTTCTTTAACAGGTACCGATGCAATGCTGGTGTTGGCAATTATGTTGGTTATGGTACATTTTGCATTGGATGTTGAATAGTAATAAAGAATCAATAGATAAGGTAGAGATACATCCTAATAAAACAAAGCGAGAGAGAGAGAGAGAGAGAGAGAGAGAGAGAGAGAGAGAGAGAGAGAGAGAGAGAGAGAGAGAGAGAGAGAGAGAGAGAGAGAGAGTTTCCAGTCTAAAAAAAATTGTAAAAAATTTTACTTTAAGATCAGTAACCTATAATGAAACTGAAAACGTCTTGCTAAAACCACATCAAAAGTGTGAAGGGAATCTCAAGTTGATAGAGGGCCAATCTCTTTAGAAAATGGTATATCCCCATCTGTAAGTTATCACTGAAGTGATAAAGTTATTAGGAAAGCTTAAGTACAAAATCAAATAACACAAATATAAGTGCTAAATTTACTGCTGAACCTTTGAACCCCGACTAGACTCTATAAATGCAAACCTTCTGAAAGCACAAGTATTTAGAAAGAAATTTTGTCTGAGGTTCTTTAGTGTGTTTTGCTTGTACACATTGCATACAATCAGCCGAACTATAAAACTCTGAAATTAAGATAGAGCTAAATACTGCTAAATGTTACTTCATATTCGTAAATATTGAATTGCTAATATAAATTACTAAATGTTCCTTATATTAAATATTCATAAACATTAAGCTGCTGAATACTAAATCTTATGTGTTACTGATACTAATAGATTCATTACTGTATATTGATAGTACAATTTTCATTCTTTCTGGAACCTTGCTCTAATTTTTATAAAACCAGTCTTCTAATAGCTCCATGAAATAACTCCATGAAATAACTAAGTTCTACTTCAATAAATTTCTCTTCGACCAAAATTATTATTCTACATGACTGGACTGAGAGCACAGGACAGTTGAGTCAGTTCGTTTCGTCAGGTGCAAAATATAACAGGGTCACGACGAGGCCTGGAGGCAGAGCCTGAATGAGCTGCAAGCCACTTGGTCTGATGTCTTGAAGGATGAGCTAATTCTCCCTCGTCTTGAAATATGGCTGAACCATCTTCTCTCATCTTGTCAACGAAGGCTGATCTGCAACAAAAAAACTTTTAGTCTTGTTTCAATTACCCCTTCAGTTAAGTATAAACTAATGAGGATCACCGAACCTCAGTCTGAGAGCCCCTGTTTCAAGGGTTAATTTCCAAGTATCTAATGTTTTATTAGTTATACACATTTTAGTTTCATAAAGTCTAATCTAAAAACTTCGACCCTAGTTCCAAATTTATTGTCATGCTTAAAAACTGGACATTACTCCTGTGTATCAACATTTTAATTGCCAAGGCAATTATATGCTTAGTGTGGATCAAACTCAGGACAAAAATCCAAGGTAAACTGAGTCCCACAAGGAATAAATGAGTTATGATCAATGTGATTTAGAAAAAAAAGATACCCAGCGTTGGTTTTGTCAAACTTCCAAAGAACTACTGTACAACTTTCACTTGAAAGTTGCTCAGTACGAGAAATTGTAGCACGCCCCAGATTTTCTTAATGGGAAACGCAAATCTGAGTAAATTTTGTATCTTTTGGAATTCTTTAATGGACTTGGACATGCAGGATTACAAAAGTGAGTTTTTACTAATGTAGGTTTTAGCTATATTCTGGATTAGTTATGCATTATATGAAAAAAAGGTTTAACTGATCTTTAATCACTGCCCAAAAGCAATTTTCCCTCTAAAAAGAACTTTGTACTGCTTGATCTTGACTGATACCGACAAAGCTTGATTAACTATGACAAGACTGCAAATGGGCGGAAATAGTGTTAATTACAACAAAGT
The DNA here is from genome assembly GCA_039081455.1 of Macrobrachium rosenbergii. Taxonomy (NCBI): domain Eukaryota; kingdom Metazoa; phylum Arthropoda; class Malacostraca; order Decapoda; family Palaemonidae; genus Macrobrachium; species Macrobrachium rosenbergii. Next base: position 30,840 of record JANJGK010005789.1, read on the forward strand.
GGCTTGTCAAGCAATCTTAAAATATAGCCCCGACTAAACTTTATAAAATTGTAAAGCCCAAGTAAACTAACAGACCATTACGTCAAAATAAAAGTGCAGTAAAAGTCGAGTAGCCTACAACTGCTAAGACTGGTTTACTGTCGTGAATTATTTGTCGCTTATAATTCTTTTGCTGGAGACAAGGCTTAAGAGAATTCTTACATTAAATCTACCCGGGCGAAAGAGCGTCATTTTTCAATGTAAGCCATTGATTCTTTTATATCCATTCAACTTCCACTTCCATATCTGACAGCTAAGTTGGTAATTTCAGTGCGTCAGGTTATCAGGACTTCCTTGGAGTTTCACGTTCAACGTTTACATTATATCTTAAGTTTCTAGTGTTTACTTTTCTATATACTCTCCGAATACTATTGGATAGTCAGTTCAAGTGACACTTAGCCAAACTTTCAGCTTCCATTTTAATGTTCATTACGCACTACTGCAAGCCTTTGTGTTCAACTCATAGACAAGTACTTACTTGGTCAACCGAGAGGCTCCAGTAATCACTAAACAGCTAACATTGTCAATTTAGCCCTTAGTACATTATGGGAAAAATAGAATTTTTACGTCAAGGAAATTTTAACTCCATATCTTAGCCATTTTACAGTTTTTGGGATTTTAAACCTAACTTTTTAAAGTGAAAATTAGCAACCATTTCAGATTTTCCAGACAAAGTTGATTGGAAAAACACTAGTTTTCGTCTCGTCATTACCACCATTTGCTAGTCATACCATCATTTACTAGTCAGAGTAGTTAAGTGAAAATTTTTAGGCAAGCATGTCAATTTTAGTTACGTACGATTTATACAGAACCCATCACCAAAACAGGATATGAAAAAAGTAAAATTGTTAATGTATTATCTACTAAACTAGCATTCAATATTAGGTTGCTTTTCAAACCCCTTACTTAAAAAACGAAGCTTTGCAGTCTTCATAAACAACTCTTGGTGCCGTCGAAAGATGTTTCAAGAGGCCGTTCCATAGATAGTGATACTCCTGACCTGCGAAATCTGTAAAAGTGCAAAATAAATTTACCATTAGCATTAACTAACAATTAAAATATGCTTTAACCTCGCCACCCGTATTGTTGAAAGGTACACCATTTTCAAAGGAGAATTCAAATACGAGCTTTAGTTTCGTTTCCTGGGTTACCCTATTTTACAAGGTATTTGCTTTGATTCCTGTTGCCCTGAAAACCTGCCCTTTTCATCCTTTAATTTTATTTCAACGAGCGTCTCACATACTGTATTTAAGAGCTATCTCAGTTTGTCCTCTTGAGCTTCGTTATTGTGGAGTACATTTTTTTTACGGGCTACAATTTACATCTACATCTGTGTGTCAGTTTCTCAAAATCCTCAAGTTTCTCTTCGAGCTTCAGCCCCAAAACTGACTCTTGAACAGTTTATTAGCAACCAACTGTCGGGACTTTCAGCAGACTTTTCCTTCAGAATTCAGTATTACACTAGCCTGTGATATATTTCACTGGATCTGTTAAGTGAATTCATTGTGTATTTCTTGCCAATATCAAATATTAAAACCAGAATTTTAATCAAAACAAAATTAAGAGAATACCAAAGAGCTATTTCAGCAAAATCTTAAACGATGACATGGTAAATATCGTGAAAGTCTCCACAATAAAAGTGTCTAACAGGTTGCCTGTAAAAGTCCCCTGAAAACTTTCAGCTTCTGATCTTTAATTATAAAATTATCAGTCAATGTAAGTCAATTTCACGCAACGTCGATTTTGCAGAATCACATCTTAATCAGAGCTCAAACTAACTTAATTTTATGTCTTAATATTCACAAACCCATAAATGATCGTGAAACTAATAAGCAGCTTCTACAATCCACTGAAGAAACCGTGAAATAATGACTAAACTGAGTGGTAGAAACTTCATCGTAAGTGACACTTTCTTGTGATCTGTATTAGGAAACTAAACACTGATCGAGGATGTACATTAAACCCTTGATACTAAAGCCACTTAAATATCAAATTTCGAGAAGCTACAACTTAAACCTTCCATGATCCAACTTACTCAAAAACCCCATTTAACTCAAAGGATGAATATTTAATTCAACCAAAATCCTTAGGTCTTCCATTAAGAAAAAAAGACAGACGAACAAATTAACATGCAGCGAATTATCTAAAAAAAAATCAATGCACCCTGTGATAAGTATAACATCACTATTACACAGCCTCGGTGACGAACAAACCACGTTACCCAAATTGTAAAATATTAAATTTCGGCCAACAGGGGCCTCATAGGGGGACATTCGTTGCTGGAGTTTTAGTCTGTTAGGGAACCTGGGATAATGCATTTCTACAAAGAACCATAACATCAGTCAAGTCATTAGCAATCGTGAAGGTCGTCTCTCCAAACACCAAGAAAATCAATATGAAATATCTTGAGTGCATTGAGAGTCTTTACAAAGACTCAGAAGGCTACTACATGGACTATAAAAGCTTCCCCGCAAGCTTTGAAAATATCAACCTCAAGATTTATAATTTGAAAAACAGGCAAGGCACCTACAAACTAAAAAAAAAAAACTGAATTCGCTAGGTACCACAAGGACCGATAGCAGAACTTCCATAAGAAGTCTAGAATTTTAGTCTCGGGATGAGAATTTCGTTACCAACAACCAGCACAACTGTCCAGACATTACTCGTTCAAACAAATTAACAAAACCACCGCAAGAGTCACACCACATTACTTGTCGAATGAAACTAACGTCTGCTTGACAGACGTTATTTGCATTGACAAAATGGCCATTCAAGAATTGACAAATTGCTTTTCTGAGTAACTACTTTTAGCACTATTTCTGAGTGACTTTTGGAACTTCATTCCAATTACCGTTCAAATCTACTCTACCATGCTTTCGTTAATTTATTAGCGCATTCAGTCTAATCTGGACAAAAAATACAGGTTTAAGTAGCAAGGATTTAAACCTATCAATTTTTATGGTATCTTCAAACAACTCAATTTGTCACTTTCAGATATAGAAATTGAGTTATCCCTTAAATATTCTATGGAAACTATAAAAGCAACCACCAAATTATTTTGTGGCTCTCATATTGACTAAGATCCTCTCGTGGAGCGTTGTAATCGCTCAAGTTTAAATCTAAAAGCTTTCCAAGTCCTCCTCAAAAATAGAGAGAGATAACTATTGGGCATTAAGATTGCCATTACGTACAGAAACATTACCAAAAACTCATTATTAGTGAATGCAAACCCTATAATTCAGCATCATCGCAGATATATGACATTATAAAACTTGCGTCAAGAAATTTATTTCCTCAGGCTCAAGAGTGAGGCTACTCAATCGTGCCGATTTTAATGGCTAGTGTATAGAATGAAAAATTTAACTTTACTCTCAAGCTTCCTTAAGTCCATGCGGGCAAAACCAAGGCCAAGCAATTCGGTTAACCAGTCAATCTGTACTAAAATGCTTCAGTATCCACCATCAAGCAAGAAACTAAACCAAAGTAAGTTGCGGCCAGTGTCTGACCGTTAGCTTTCAGAAACGAACCCGAAAACCACCTGACTATAGTTACTGTTCGACGATTTCTAAAGGAAGGTTCGTAATATCTAATCCCTCAGGCCACAGGAATGCCGCTTCCACTCCTCACACTACTTCACTAGGATTAAGCAACCTACCAGGCCGATATACCAATGGAACTACCTCTAACATTTTTACTGTGGTCAAAAGGCAACATTCTGACACCTTCCGTTACAGAAAAGACTGAAAAAAATACAGTCAAATGGACAAACTACAATCAAATGGACAAACAAGACCTAAGAAAAGTAATGGAGAACAAGTTAGGGACTCTTGCGATACGAACGTCGCTGTACAGATGCTTCTCTATACACCCAAGATGTACTGGTTATAACAGCCAAGCAATCTAGGGAATGAGAATATTACAATACAATTGCAAAGAATGTGTATCGGTAAACAAAAATATAAACTTCAAATCCTTGCAAATATTCTTACTACAATCGCTTATATGAGACTCTACTAGTTGCCAGAATATACCCAGATGATGGAAAACAGGGATATGAGCAAATACCAATATAGTAAATTTTGGATGACCCGAAAATAACTAAAAGCAGTTTACTTACTGGTAATATTGAAATAAGGTCTTTTTATTTCTGAAGAGTATAGATACTAAACATTGACAAAAAAAAACTGCAATTCTACTGCACGGATACTGTATTAATTAACCAGCAAGAGCAGTGCAATACAAAGCAATTGAACTTTTGTACTAATGACAAAAAAAAAAAACGTCGATTTTCGAAAATACATTACGTAAGAGGGATTTGTGCTGATCCCTAAAGCTAACAGAATGAATGCTTACGAACCTTTAATAAAGGCCTTCACACAAGTGACTTGAGCTCCCGTGTTGGCGAAAACCAGCTCAATCTAAACCATTAACTAAAAAGCTTCTTTACAAGGAACAGTGAAAACTTCATACACTAAATTTCAGCACATGAACATAATCGTAAACACCACAAGTAATGAACTCTAATCATATATGAAATTCTAGCTCAGCTTTCAAAAGCTAGACAGCAACTGGCCTTCCTGCTTCAGTTTCCTAGATGGTTCTGATCTCCTTACCAAACAACAAAGAAAACCAATGTAATCTGCAGGTCGAATTATGGATACGCAGGCTTGCCTTAAGTAGCAGTAGTAATTGTTCATTTAGCCATTAAGCTGTCCAGAGGACAAGAGCGGTAAATTTTTACAACAGTTCCATCCCCATTTTTCTAAAGTAATATTGTATTTTCATGTGTTCTGAATGATTATGATAGTAATACACTGGGGAAATCGAGTTTTTTTTTAGTTACTAGCCTATACACCCCTACTACATCCAACAAGGTTGGAGACCCTTTGGGAATGCAGGGTTTTGGGCGAGGTAAATCACTGACACAAAACAGCATTTGAATTAATGAATAAAAGTAAATCATAGCATACCTAGCAAGCTATACTCAGGCAACATAGGCTAGTGTAATGTAGCCTAACATCCCTTAACCGCAAGGGGGTGGCGGAACGGCGCTTCGCGCCTTATCTGCAGTTATAAAGATTCTTGGCAAGCTCGTATATACTGGCAAAAAGTAATGTTGCGCTGCACGCGCTAGCCACGGGTTACAGGAGGTAAATCATGTTACGATATTTTAAAACCAATTATAAATTTACCTTAATTGGATGGACACAAACGTTTTGATGGGTTATATCCAGAACAAGATAGTTGTGGCTCATCTACAGTGTCATCGTCGTTGTCTTCAGAAAATGATTCCCTAGGTGGTGATAGTGGCTGAGTGCCACTTAAAGGTGGATATAATTTAGCAGATTCAACTAAAAATTAGTGTAAAACTGAATCTTGGTAGTGCTTAATATATACCTAGCAAGATATTGTTTCAAAAACCCCTTTTTAATACCAGGCCTTCTAATCCACTCCTTAATATCTCGCCACAAACGTTCAATATATTGTGTGAATGTTAGGATTATTGGTATCACCAAAATTTTCTGTGTGGTTAACTTGAAAATGAGTATATCCACTCTTACTGATTTTACTATAACCACGCCATGAATTGCTATAAATAATAGAGCCTGGTTTAATGTAACGATTAATTAAAGGAATTAAAGTTTCACCTTTGTGAGTGTCAGCACCAGGATCAATGACTCAAAGAATTTTTTTGATATTCTCTCAGTACCACCAAACAACACTGGGTAAGAGGGCGACCTTTATGGTATTTACTACGAGTAATTAGAGTTTCATCTATTTCCACTACAACATCAACACCACCGATGGACTTCTGATTATTGTACCAAAACTGAGTCACCTCACTACAAAAACTTCTCCAATGGACACTGGTCTTTGATGAAATATTCAAATACTTAATGGGGCAATGTTTCCAAAATTCACTCAAAACTGAAAGAAAAATCAGCAATTTCCATAACGGCAATTTTACTATCTAAAAATGTGCATTTCCGATCACATACAGTAAAATTACAATATTTTCTCTTTTAATGTCTTTAGTCTGAAACAGCCAGTACAGCACCAAACTTTTTTATCCACTCTAAATTTACACGGCTTATCACACTTCAAACACTGCATCGTGTTTCATTTTCAAAGAAATCGTGAATTAGCGAAAATAATCAAAGTTACAAGACGAACACAGACTGGACATAAACTGACTATGACAGACTTGAACCAAATGACAAGCGATAATGTCTGACACCTGTAAGATTTTCACCAGGTCACGTGACTCCTAGACATAACTACCCACAAAGCAATTTTAAGGGGGAAAAAATTCGCATCAGAATCACAAGGCAGTTCTAAACAAAAACAAACTAGCATCAGAGCACAAACGGTGTCCGTGTTAAATCAAACAAAACACTTAGAAATTTTTCGAGGATGGGGAGAAATTTTTCGATGATGGGGATTATATAAACATATTTCGGATATGGTGAATTTCCCCAAAAAGTGTTCAGAGAAAGTTTAATTTTTTATGCAAAATGCATCTATAATACTATAATTATAGAATGAATTGGAACTATTTTAAAATAATACCACAAGAGCCCTTAATTATCTAGACCCAAGTATCCTTTATGAGGTTCGGCAAAATAGTATACTGCAATACTACGAGAATAATGTTAATATAGTAACCTAAACAGTCTACATTCATTTAGTGCTATGGATACCGACCATTATGGGTTAAGGTTCAGTCCCTTTAGAACGTGGCTCTGATGTTCAATCTGCCAGTTCTAGGAGAACTGAACGAAACAGTCATTCAGGAATAGTTACAGTAAATCTGTGGAAAAACCAACAACTGCTCAGATTTCTTGCATTTAAGATATTCTTTAATGGTGTGATGTATTGACAGGTTGCCCTCGCAAATACTGATTTAAGACAATTATAACACCAGACAAGCAAACAACTGTGTCAGGGCACCGTAGGGGAAAGCGATACCATGCTTATTACTGGATCTTGGGATATAAATTAGAATGCAGGCTATAGACACTTCCCTAACGGGAAGGAACTATAAAGCCTTGCTTTCGCCACTGAAAGCCAGCTTATTCTTGACCCTAACAGTTTCAAGACGTAATTTGCCATATACATTACAAAATTTTCTAACGCCGTACACCAATGCTGCACTGTTAAAAGTATGAATACCAAATCCTTCCGCGGTTCTGTTTTCTTATCAGTATTAATTTCTTAGAAAATGCACGTTAATAACATTTAAAGGCTTACTCCTTATGCATAGTTGGTCTATTTGCAGTAAAAAAAAATGAAAAGTAGCCTTTGCTAATGTTTCCCTGTTTCACACATGCTTTTCCTATTTAAACAAAATTTCTGCAATTTCTGAATAAGCAATTCCAGTTCCTAGCTAGACCCGGAACTGCCTTTGAACACTAAGAACCAGTACTAACACTATCCAGGGGCCTCATACACCTGTACTACTCGCCAGCATCTGAATCTTTCAGAAATAAGCACCAGCCATTGTAAATAAAGCACGGATACTAGGTTTACAAAAATTCATAAATTTCATACTCATGACTTTATAAGGCTTAAAAATACCTGTCAAGTCACTGCGTTGGCAAATTATGACCGAAAGTAGACAAACTAAACTACCGTGTTCTCAAGGTTCAGAGAAATTAAAATTTAGATTTCAAACTAAAACGACAGAGGCTTCAGCAGACCGTGGCTACAGTTCTGCAGAAATATAATACGATTAAGGAATTTCAGAAAGTTCCAAAAAATTAATTATAAACCCCAGTTTTGAAAATTAGGAATCTCGCCCCTTTACAGAGCAACCTTTCTCCTGTAACGCAGCCTAAATCCAGCAATCATCAGTGTCACTAGCTTGTTTTAAGAACGGCTTTATAATTCCCATTATCAAAATTTTAAAGATTCTAAAACCGCAAAGAAATTCCTCATGCCACATCTCGTCTAACCAAACGGACGGAGTTCATATTTTTGACATTACCAAATGCAGTCTCCTCCCACCAAGAAAAACCGACCAACAGTGCCCAATGTACAGTAAATACCAGTTTCTTTGCTAAGGCCTCACCTTCAACGTATGTTCGCAGAAAGCATTTCACCACCCAACACTCAGAACATAAACATAAATTTTCAATGAAAAAAGCTTCCAATTTAAAATTTATATAAAATGTACCCAAAACTAAAAGTTTCACCTTAAATTTCTCAGACCATTTTCAGCACAGCACAGGCACACAAATACAAAATGACCGAATATGGAGTAGGAGCTAAACAAGCCACTTCTTTTCTGAAAACCTCATCGTCTCTTCGGCCAATCACAAAAGCCCAAGTCCTTACTTTCAAGCAGAGGGAGAGAAAACGACCTCTGATTGGCCCAGGTAACAAACAAAGGATCTCGGAGTCAAACGACAATTCCTGGAATCGTTACGTCGCCTCAAGTAACACTGACATCTGTTGAGAGCGAAAGAAACAATGCAAATCGCAAAGCTGCAGAAAACATATGGAATAAATGACCCATATGAAAACATAGGTTGTTTTAGGTAGCGTCTGAATGTCAGGATTTATGAAACATTGTCCATTTCTCATTTAGTGTGCACTTGACCTAATTGTCTATTAAAAACGGCATTTCCAACTTTGATTTTGCACGAAAACATCATGTTCCTAAATGAACTGATACCATTTTGTTATTTTTAAACAAAACAAAACCTTGAGATAAAAGCCATAATTTTATTCTTCAAATAATGAGCATATCATCCCATTGCTTAAATTATGCTAAAATGCCTTTTTAAGTAGGAAATCGTTACATAGAAAAAATAAAGACATTTATCGAGAACATTTCGCTACAATCCTGGTCATGCGTAATAACGGGCCTTTTATAATTGACAAGAAAGCAAAATTGCCACCAAAAATATTTGGCAATATTTCCCAATATTCAGATTTTCACATCCTCTTGTTTTCTATATTATAAATTAATCGATTTTAAAAGATATTTAACATTACCAATAATTTGGAAAAACCGACACTGTTGGAAAACGTTCTTTAAAGATTTTCATTCCTGTCGGAAAGCTGTCTATAAACAGACGGAAGATTCTTTTAGGTATTCGAGAAATGTAACTCTTGTTGACAGAAAATCTCATTCGAATGCATCCGAATACCAAGATTCGTCACAATAACATCACAGTGGCCAACTGCTCCTAACGTTCATACAATGGTGGTTAGGATTTTATGAGAGAGAGAGAGAGAGAGAGAGAGAGAGAGAGACTAACAAACATATTTAAAGGGCATTGCAATAGAGATCTGTGCAACAGCTTAGGGAGAGAGAGAGAGAGAGAGAGAGAGAGAGACTAATAAACATGTTTAGCACTCAGTGCAATTATCACTCAAGCAAAAGCTGAAAGAGAGAGAGAGAGAGAGAGAGAGAGAGAGAGACTAACAAATATATTTAAAGCTCAGTGCAATTAAGACTCGAGCAAAAGCTTAAAGAGAGAGAGAGAGAGAGAGAGAGAGAGAGATACTAACAAACATATTTAGAGCTCAGTGCAGTCAAGACATGTGCAACATTCTATGTGTTATTTGTTACATGCATGAAATTACGGATGAAGCCTCGTCGTTTACCTATAAAAAGTCACGCACACACTCAGGTTTATATCCAAATATTTACACACACACACACACTCACATACACGGGTTTATATCTGATTATTTACACAGGCACACACACTCACACACACAGAGAACAGAGACGAAGATGTAGTGACAGGAATCAGTCTCATTTTGGGAATTCTCATGGGAGTCACTATTGAGGATATAAACCGAGCAATCAAGAACCTGAAGAATTGAATGGTACCAGGAATTGATCAGATTAGAAGCAAGATTTGATTTCATTAAGTATAGGCTGGCAAACAAGCACTGGGGGCACTTTCGGCCATTCAGTGCTTAAAACAGTTAAAAGAGGGAGTTGAGTTGTAGTGGTTGGACTTGAAGATATCGAAATCCAGAAAACGAAGGAGAGGAAGTACAAGGGTCTAAAGGCGGAGCACAGTGCAACTGAGGGGATTTCTCTAAGAAAAAATAATTAGAGGGGTTGAACAGCACGACTTAAGAAAACAAGCGGGACAGGAGATAAGAGTATAAGTCTGAAAAGTGGGTGAAGGCAGGGTCTGAAGGGACGATGCAGACACCCTTTAGTAATCCCTACAATGCTCCACGTGAGGGACACTGACGGCACTATCCCCCTACGGAAGATAATGAGTTACTGGCCAATGTTAATAGCCAGCCTAGACGAGGAAAAGGTTGTGAAGAAATGGATCAGAATGATAGGGCATAAAGTTATTTAGTCAACTAGGGAAACTGTCAGGAAAGACTGAGAGTAAGCAAGTAAGGAAGGTGATGAAGACTGATAAGGGAAGAACAATGTGGGTGCAGACGAAGATGAGTGTGAGTGGATCTAGGGTTTGTCATGGAACAGTTATGGGGAAAAGTTTGCTTGTCATGAAACAGTTATGTGGAAAAGTTTGCAAGTAAATGGAAAACCCGTACATTGAATACATGAGCCTAAAAAAAGTGAATGCCAGAACCCTTAGCGAGGAAAACTGGAGGCTTCTGGGGACGTATGGCACAGAAAATAAACGACTGAGACCAGCGAGAAGAAAAGAACCCGGTTTGATTCTCGTCTAAGGACGCGTGGATTTGGGCGTAGTCTGCTAAAAGGCATCATGCCTCTATTGACCTAAGCAGTGATTATGTACATGGTAGTTAGACGACTGGTTTGGGTTGCATCCAACCACAAAAAATGGAATGGGCTGAAAACTTCAACGAAGTTATATCCTTACATTTCTGTGCTTACAGAAGGAAGAAGGGATCCTTTAGTAAGCTTTTAAACTCCGATTTCTCGTTATTGGTTAAACTAAACCCTGAATATTTCCTTGCCATCTTTCATAATTCATTCTTAATCATCAGTTCTCATTCCCCCAATCATGGACTAGTGCACCACAAATTTATTTCAGTTTTTCTGCTTCTTTCCTTCACTTTGCTCCTTTCTATCTCGTTTCCCCGTGTTCACATCGTTACATCGCGTGCTCTCTTGGATTTGCTAATTTGTGAGACCTACAACGCCAGTAACGTCCTCCAGCCGATATCAACGAAATGCTTACCTTCATTACTTATCCAGAACTCATCAGGTTTGAATTACTTGGGAGCATTACATACCAATTTCAAAAGATAACAGAGCGAGATTCCTCCAAGAGGTTTGATAGGCAGGATTTGTTTTGTCTGAAGCCGTGTTGACTGTTTAACAACAGGTTGTTTCTATCAATGTGATCCACAATTTGATCTGCAATTATTGACTCAAAAATCTTGCAAGGGACTGACGTTAGACAGATTGGTCCATAATTTCCTGGCTTTTCTCTTGGACTATTTTTGTTAACGGGGGGCAAAATACCTAGTTTCCATCCTTTTGGTACCTTTCGTTGTTCTACAGGTGAGGAACTATCTCCTCCTTTAACTCTTTAATATCTCTTGGATGAACCCCATCCGAGCCAGGAGATTTGAACTTGTTTAGTTTTTCTATTTTGTCTTTAATGACTTCTTCTGTAAATATTATTTTGTCATGCGGTTCCTCCCCTTCATATTTAATATCTGGTTCAGGGATTGAGGTAGCATCTTCACTTGTGAAAACACTAGTAAAAACTTATTCAGTAACTCCGCTTTTTCCAAGTCTGAGTTCACTACGTTTCCTCTATTGTCTCTCAAGGGACCTATGCTATTCTTTATTGACTTCCTATTATTAACATGTGCAAAGAATTCTTTTGGGTTTCGCTTACAAACTGATGCAACTCTCTTATCCTCATTTATCTTTGCATTTCTCACTAATTTGTCCACTATTCTACAGAGTTCTTTATGCC